>VYXC01009031.1:103873-121199 GCA_013397175.1 Platysteira castanea
CGGGGAAGGCGCGGGGAGCGCGGCCGGGCGCAGCGCTCGGCGCTGCCGGGCCCGCCGGCGCGGTGCTGTCCGCGGTGCTGAACCGCCTCCCTCACCGTCCCCCCCGCGCCCCACCTTGCGAACCCCAGGCTCGGTCCGCTCGCCGCCTCATGGCTCTCAGGAGCGACCGGCAACAAGTCTGGCCGNTCAGCACAGACAACCTTTAACACCCGCACCTGCAACTCTGAAACCAAACTTCATCTGCCTGCCGGGGGACGGACGGGCTGCCAGGCGCTGTCCCCAGGGCACTGCGGTCTCCCGCGGCGGTGCGGGCGCCGGGCGCGGCGCGGCGGGAGCGCGGNTCCCAGAACAAGCCCCAGCGTCCATTCCTGGCAGGGGCAGGGCTGTGCATCAGGCTTGCCCGGGGTAATCGCACTGCAACGCCAGGCACGGTTTAGGGAGCGGCGGTTTTCCCTCCCTTCCCTCCAGCAAGGTGCAACATTCTCTTCTTCTTTTGTTCTCAATGGCAGGAGGGTGGCGGCGGCGGCGGGAGGGGTGGGGAACACTTGCACCTACAAATTCATGGGGGATAACAAAGGACCATACGACGCGCGGATTAATTTGCATTAGCATCCATGAGGGCAGCAGCATCTTACGTCTGCAGGGATTAGCCGCGCCGAGCCCGGGCTTACCGTCCCTATCGCAGAGCTGAATCGCCTCCAGGCTGAGGTTCTTGATCACCTCCTCGCAGGGGCTCGTGGGGCTGCTCATGGTGTGCGCCAGGCGCGGAGCCTCCATCGCGCCCCTCGCCGCTGCCTGCTGTGGCTTGGCCAGGGGCTGGGGCTGGGGCTGGCCGGCTCCGGTGCAGAGCCGCGCGGCAGCGCTTCCCGGCGCCGCCCGGCTCGGCTGCGAGCGCTCAGCGGAGGAGGCGGGCGAGGAGCGGATTTGTCACCGCAGCGAGCCGGGGAGGGGGCAGCAGCGAGGCGGGCGCCCGGCGCGCCCCGGGATCCGCGTTTAAAGGGGCCGCGGCCGCCGCGGCGGAACCGTCCCTTCCCCCTCCGCTCCTTATGTAACGGAGGCCGCGCCTCCACGGGAAGCTCCCGAGGAGCCCAAGCCCTCCGCGTCAGGCCCTGTGAACGGCCGGTCCCGGTTCCAGCCGGCCGGCCTCGAGCGCAGCTGCCCACCGCACCGGCGTGGTTTGTTTCGAGGTTACCCCGTTACCCGAGAGAGTCGCCCAAGGCAAAACCACCGCGAAGCCACTGGCAGCGACTTGCCCTTCTCCAAGCGCACTGCCCACCGTGACCGCTGCGAGCAATCACACCCAACTGCAAGGGCTCTGCCGTCTGCTCTGATCCTTTGATCATGCAAGAATTTGCAGAAAGACATATTAGCCAGATTTAGATTGATAAACCTAGAAAAGCTGGCAGGTTATTGATTGCAAGAGAGGGTATGGGAATGAGACATTTCTGGCTATCTGCTCTGCACACTTCCCACCTGCCCTGTTTGTGGGAAGGAGAAATAATCCACATGGTAGCGGTGCCATTCCTATCAAGCTTTTTTGAAAAGGGTCACAGATTGACTCTGGGATCAAGCTCACCATGCTGGGATAGGATCACCAGCTTCCACACTGGAAAGTGGTTTGAGCCCATTTCCTACCACACATTCCTGGACACAAGCATTCCTGGCACCAGTTTGTTGTTTCACCCAACCAAAATTCACACTATTTAGCCATTGATCTTGAGACACCAGCACTGGTTGCTTTGAGAAACAGCAGTTCATTGCACACAGGCTCTCATCAAGACTGAGGCTGTGATGTTTCTTGGTCAGCATTGCATGACAGCAAGTCCAGAGTACCTAAAGCTCCCATTTCTCTTTCTGCAGTGCCAAGACCACCCAGTGTCCTCTCTGTCCTCACTGATCTGGCACAATAGCAAGCCTCATGCACAGCTAGATGTCTGTCATTCCACTGCCACTGGACTTTGGGATCCTTCCATTCGTTATGATGGTTTCTGGGGACACTAATTTCAGAAAATGAACTCTGGTGTTGCCTTTCACAAAGCCACTGCCAAGTGCTGCAGTCTAGAAGCAAGGAATAGGTTTTAGGAGCCTGTGTTCCTCTGACACCTTCAAAAATCTGTAGTACATCCTGGGGAGAAAGTGCAATACTGAGCACCCTTCTGGGACTGTGCACTTGTTACATACATACACACATATACACACACACACAAACACACACACACGCACACACGTACACACGTGCACACTTTCTTGTTCATCTTTTTTCCCTGCTCTTTATTTCTCTGATGTTTTTCATCAGGATGGGAAATGTGTGCAGAGGGGTCAGGCAGAGGAGAAATGGAATGAGTGGGAAGGGAACCTAAAGGAAGAGAAAATGAAAAGGAAGTAATAACAGGAAGGGAGAGTGTGAGTCAATGGGGAGGTGGGAAGGGAGAGGAATATATGAATGAATGCACAGACAGAATGAGGACAAATACAGAATCAGAGAGAGAAGAAATGAAAGTGGGTGAGACTGCATTCATCAGGTTTTAATTTTGTCTCTGACAAGCATTAATTCCCTGCACTGAAGCAAAACCTTTCTCCTTGATATTGCAACTGTTCTTAGCACAGAGTCATCTCCTACGTAAGGCTGGAAAATTTCCTTCTCTGAAGATGGTGTATTTAGCCTTATGTTCCACATTCATTCCCTTCCACAATGTGGCAGACGCTTCAGCAGTTCACACAATCTTGTTACTTCTTTGCTATAACATTATATAAAGTCCATTTGAAACAGACACTGTTCTTGAATACTGAGAAAATTCCCACTTTATTCTCTCTGCTTCTATTTTATACACCTTTCTCTCCTCTACTTCTTATTCTATGCAACTGAAATCAGGGTTTTAAGAACGGATGGATTTTGCATAGCTCTTTGAAAGCGGACAGCTTTGGGGGTGTTCCCATTCCTCAACGGCCTCTCGTTTCTCAGCTACCTTGTAGCAATAACCCTTGGCTCAGCTATATCTTTCTTTCCCCATACCATTACAATTTTTTTTAAAGAAAAGACTGATTAACTCTCCAAATACTGGCACAGACTTCAGTGTAAGTGTAGAGCAGAAAAATCTTTTCCATAGCTCCGCTTTTCTAAATCTGGACCTGCCTGAGACAGTATTTTGCAGAGTCACACTTCAGACTCCATGCTTCCTTCAGCCTATCACTCCTCCCATCACCTGGGCTAGGGATCAGCATTTTTTAAAGCTCAAATTACTCCCAGATGTGATTCCATACAATCACTTGGCAATGAATTTAGTCTTAGGTATTTTGGTTTCAGAGCACACAATGCTCTCATGGTGTTTTTCTTACCTGAGAGAACTATACTCTGCTTGTCTTAGCAAGGAGTAGCATTGTCTGAGGTACAAGTTATGTTTGTGCCAAAGGATGACAGAGTCTCAGCATATAATCAGAAAATTTATTCTGTGACAGATTATCCCTGACAGTGTTTAGCAAAAAATGTCACATACCACAAATATGGGTCAACATTATGTAATGGAAAGTCTGCCAATGGCAGCACATCGTTAGAGACAGCAGAGGGTCATGTGTTTAGAACTGCAAAAGCTTGCAAAGAATTTGCCACAACAGCAACCTTTCAGACTTTCAACATTTAGACAAACAGAATCCTACCAACTTCTGTAGTTCAACAACAACGTGTCTGTTATTGCAGTAACCTCACACAAGGAGAGAGAAGCAGCATTTTCTAGCGTGATGCACGTACCAGGAAACGTGAGCTGTGACACACAGCTCTTGCCTGGCGAGGTTCAACAATCTCAGCTCTCCTGCCTCAGCCTGGCATTCACAGTCCCCCAGGTAGGTCAATGGGATCTTGCTGCAGGGCTACCACTCTACAGCAGAAAGGCAGAGAGGCTGCCAGCCAGCTGGAGAGGTGTGTGGCTTCTTTCCTAAAAGGCACAACCTCATTCATGCCCTAAAGCAAGGGGGAAAGGGGCTGTGTATTCCTTTCCTCCCCACAAACAACCCCCCCACACAATTACAAAGTTCAGCCCCACCTGTGTTGCCACTCCATTTTGGGAAAACTGCTGTGCATTAGAAGCAGAGCACAGCACAGAGCTGGGCAACCCCATTCCCACTACTTGAAAACTCTTTTGTATTTCATTATAGCAGGTTTTTATCTGCACGTTATAAAAGAACCCCCCTTTCTCTGACTTCAGCAAGACTCAGAGTTCCAGCTCTACCTTCCCACCTGGGAATAAAAAACGACTTGTGTTATTGCTCAGTGGACTGTGCAAGCAGAAGGCAAAAAGGCTACAGACATGGTTTTCAGAAAGGAAGAACCAGGGAGGAATTAAAGACAGCATTTTGGGATTTTTTCCTCCTGTTAACATGTCATCTTTGAGGAGAAAAGCAAAATATTAAAGGACAGAAAAAAGAAGGATCAAAATCAGTATTGAGGGTCAGTCCTAAAAGGTGTACTGACTAAACTTAACATCAAATCCCTGAAGTTTCTTGGAAATAAATTCTTTGCAATTTTGCAGTCATTCTCTGTCTTTAATGGACATGTCACGTGTTTCAAGCATGCAAAGGCACATACTTGGAAAAGATTGTGTGCAAAATATTCTTGAAATACCATAGAACTGAAGTAAAATCCACAGCCTGGTAGCAGACAAAAAACACCCCAAAACTTAAGACCCTAAATGAAAGCCATGACTCTGTAGAGTTAATGTGCAGTGTGACACAGCATCCTTTGCTAACTGAGACAGACATTGATGTATGACAATTCAGAGCACTAGGCACAGTATCTAACCAGGAACCTCTTTGTTTTTTCTGATAGCAAAGCAGGAGCCTCCTCAAATGCTCAGACAAGAAGGATGATGGCAGAAGTCTCCCTTTTATACTCTAGGAAAATCCAAGGTAGAGCAGCAGTGTTTATTCTTAGCTCTAGAGTGAGTCTCTCTCCCTCTTTCTGCACAGGTAAGGCCCATGGCCAGGCACCCTGACACCAAGCCCAGCAGTGAGGCTACAGCTCTCTCAGAAATGTCTCTGCCTACTGTTTTCTGCTTTGGTGTTGTTTGAGATGCTGGAACGCTGCACAGTTTCTGGGAACTCTCCAGTGAGGTGCATGCAGTAGCTCATACATCTCAAAATGTCTCTCCTTCCCTGCTCAGAGGGCTTCATTTCAGCAATTGCATTCAGTTCATGCATTCAGGCTTCTCTTGCAAGGCCATAAAGCATACTTTAAAACATCAAAGATACAATTCTGAGGCAATCTTGTGACTCCTGGGGCCAGGAAACCTACTCATGAATCTGAAAAAATGGCTTCAGTGTAGGCAAAAGCTAGTCTACTACTCGGGTAAAAGGACAATCAGTCTGTGAAAAAGGCAACCGAGGGCATATCAGCTAGAGATTGACTGCAGCACAAGTGGCACCAACGGGGTAACCAGAGTCTGGCTCTGCCAAGTCTCCCAGTGCAGGAATTAGAAGGTGTCAACTGCAGTTAACAGCAACAGCTTCAGAGCCAACAAAAGGAGCTGGTACTTCCTGCGATGGATATAGCAGTTGTAAGACTAAAGGACAGTGCCAGTGCTAGAAATTTTTGTTCATTCAAGGGAAGGCTGGAAAAATCATGCAAAAGGAATCCTTTAGAGTTACTAAAACCACAAGTGACTCAGAATCCCTAAGCTGAAAACTAACAGAGTCCAGGAAGGAGTTGAAGACTGTTATATGTGCTTGTCATGACCTTCACCTTCTGTAAACACCCATTTTCAGGCACTGCTAAAGGGACTGTACTATTCTGGGTAAGTCCTTGGTCTGACCCAGGACAATCACAGAAATGCCCAGTATCCAAACCTTCATTCCCTACCACCCACCACTGCCACACCATCCTCATTCTTCAGGAAAACTTCAGAGTATGGAGCCCTCTGATGGTACCGGTTGGGTGTGCAAATCTCAACCTAATCTAAGCAACATAAACAATTAAAAGGGAATATTCCTCGCAGATAAAGAAAGATAGCAAGCAAATTATCATTTCATTAATGTTATTGTTGGTGCTGCTTTCAGAACTTCAGTTTTCTAATTAGCTTTATAAAGTCTGAGTAAGCATCTAAAAGAGACAAATTCTTCCATACACAAAAAAAAGTAATTGTAGTTCATAAAATTTATTTGTTCCCTAATGGGCACAAAGTACTGTTAATGCTTAGAATTATCACTTATTAATTTCATTTTACATTTTGCCTCCCTTTATGAGATCCAGAGTAACCTTAGAGAACAATCTGAACCTCTCTCCTCTGTGCTGTTAATCAGCCTTCCTGCTTTTGTAACCACTTTCACATTTAACTAGCGCCTTATCCTCCTGATATTGGACCATATTTTGACCTTTAAAGGATACTACTGTCTGCTTATCCTTGACAATGCTGACTGCTATTCAGATTTACTTTCTGTCTACAGTTCAGCAGCCAGCCTTTGATACCTTTAAGTGAATTTTAGCCGCAGCTGACTTGTTTCAGTAATTTCCTTAAGATATTATGTGGCACAGCATCAAATGCCTTTGTAAAGTCTTTATGTTGTTCTGTCCTCTGCTAATCTTCTGGCTTCATCATAAAAGATGTGGAGGGATAAACGTTCTAATTGGCCTGGCTTGGTTTACTGCAGTACACCCGTGCCATATCAGGGTCTTACACTATTCACCTCCATAGAAATACATTTCCCCCTTCAGCTTCACCATTTATAGTATTTGTTTTAATTTGGAGCCATGCTCATAAGACAATAGTTTCCATAGTTACTCTTAATTCAGGTTTTGAAGACTTCTGGCATGCTGACACTGTATTAGTCTCCTGATACTTCCTCAATTCTCTGTGGGGTTTTATAGCAACTAGCTGTTCCATCAGTTCTTTAAATATCTGAAGGGACACCTCAGATGCATTTGTTCAAGTGATGATATTTCATTATGTATTTCTTAGTTACTTTTTCCCAGCAGTACATAATTACATCAATGATTTCTTAAGCAAGCCATTATTTAAAGCTTAATCTCCTTCCCAATAAACTTCATGGCAAAAGTCCAATTAGTTTTAGGAAGAATAAGAACTGGTCTCAAAATTTATCTCCTTATTACAAATTAATTACAATTAATATTTTCTTGGTCAAGTAATTTTACATTACTGTGCCTTCAGGACTTATAACACAGTCTTTTCATATTATTTTTAACCTCTTGGCAGCTGTTTCAATGTATCCTCATGCTGTCCCTGTTTCTCTCCTGTGTACTAAACTTGGAATATAAAACCCGGTTTTGGTTACCCTCCAGTTTTCTGTTTCTAATGCAGTTCATATTTTAGTTTTACTTGTTTAAGTAGCCCGCAGTGACCCATTCTCTCTTCCGTGTTTCCCATTTTCATTGGAACAAGACACATTTCTGCTGGCTTTTCATTACAGTATCTTCTGTTCTCCCTGCTGCCTTTCCCCTTCCCACAAAGCCTTTTCTGAAACTCTCTCAGCTGGGCCTGTTAATGAGATTTTCCTCGTATTACTACACCCTTTCACTGGATAACGAAAACTCCTCATATAGCCAAGAAGAAGGTACAGTTCATTAATAAAGTTAATGAAGAAAGTTTAAGTGATTAGTTCCTCAGTGTCATCTACTGATGTCATTTTCTTCTAACTATAGAGCTACAAGCATTTTGCATAAGCACAGAAGATGGGATCTAGGTTGATGTCACTGCTTTTGTACCATCACAATGTGCTATGACTGAGGTGATGTGGCAACACAGGAAAGACACCACTGTCTCATCCCCTACTGCTACCATGAACACAGTCAATTAACTGCTAAGGAAACACCAGGAAGATCGTGTTAAATCAATGCCAGTAGGGACACCAAGACTTTCCCTCTCCTTAGCTCAGAGACTGGATGAGTAGTGAGACTAATCTTAAATTTCTCTCATTCGACTCAGTCACTTACTACAAGCTCTTATACTGGTTTTCAGACCTATGATTATTTATATATATGTTTTGCATTGATACCAGGTGCCCGCCAAAGCTGCTCTCTCTTTCCCCTCCTCAGCTGGACAGGGGACAGAAAATATACCGAAAAGCTTGTGGGTCGATAGAAGGGCAGGGAAGGATCACTCAGCAATGACTGTCATGGGCAAAATAGAACTGCCTTAGAGAAGTTAATTGAATTTACTACCAACCAAAATCAGAGTACATTAATGAGAAGTAAAACAAACCTTAAAAACACCTTCCCCTACCCCACCCTCCTTTTTGGGCTTTACCTCCTCCCCAACCAGTGGTGCAGGGAGATCGGGAATGGGGGTTATGGGCAGTTCACCACAAGTTGTGAACTCAGGGAGAAGAGACCTTCCCCTGCTCCATCGTGGGGTCCCTCTCACAGGAGACCGTCCTCCCCAGACTTCTCCAGCTTGAGTTCTCCCCACGGGCTACAGTTCTCCATGACCTGCTCCAGCATGGGTCCCTTCCCATGGGCTGCAGTCCCTCAGGAACAGCCTGGTGCGGCATGGCACCCCCATGGCGTCACACGACTTGCCAACAAACCTGCTCCAGCGTGGGCTCCCCTCTCCACAGGTCTGCAAGTCCCTCCCAGGAACCTGCTCCAGCGTGGGCTTGCCACAGATTCACAGCGTTCCTTAGGGCATCCCACTGCTCTGGCATGGGTCTCCTTCATGGGCTGCAGGAGGGTCTCTGTTCCCCTGTGGATCTTCATGGGCTGCCGGGGGACAATCTGCCTTGCCATTGTCTGCACCACCGGCTGCAGGGGAATCTGCTCTGACACCTGGACCACCTCCTGCCCCTCCTCCTGCACTGACCTTGGTGTCTGCAGAGTGCTTCTCTCACATATTCTCAGTCCTCCCTTTCCTGGTTGCAATTACTTCTGCACAGTAACTTTTTTTTCCTTCTTCAATATGTTATCACAGAGGCATTACTGCAATTTCTGATTGGCTTGGCCTTGGCCAGTGGTGGGTCTGTCTTGGAGTCGGCTGACTCTGTTGGACATGGGGGAAGCTCTCAGCCCTGCTCCCTTAAGCCACCCCTTTAGCCACACCTGTCCCCTCCTTGCTACCAGAACCTTGCCCCACAGACCCAATGCGATATGTGATCCACAATTAAAATGTCACAACATTTCACCAGAAACAATTTCCCATTAGAAACAGCAATGAAGAGCTGTGTTTTCCATGGGTTTGCTCTGTTAGGAATGCATGTCCACTTAGCACCCATACATGGGCAGATTAGATAATGAGAGCAGAGTATACAAATAGACAATAAAATGAGCATTCATCTATAGCACTGTTTCTTTAACAACATCCACAAGCATTTTAATTAAACCATGTCCTGCTCTGAATTATGTCCTACCACTGCTACTTGTGTTCTGAATAGATGTCAGCCCTGCAGTATGTTGTTTATTGATAGTGTAGCAATCCTTACAGATTTCCAGTTGCTGTACATACGCAGTGCCCTGGAGTGTTCAAAGTCAGTGGAGGAGTTGTAGCATTCTGTGAGCCTTAAAAATCCTAGAACTGACTCAAAATCTGTTAGTGACTGATTCACTGCTCCTGCTTCTTAAACCAGGCTGCACAGGAGGGTAATTGCAAAGGCCATCTTTAGCCTAAGGAGTTTATTTGCCTTAGGATCTTTCTGCAGTCAGTGGAGAGTAGAAAAATCCTCATCCATGTCTCAAAGGGAGTTCACTGTAGGTGCTCAGAGTTGCCCCAGAGGAAATGCTTCCTCTTGATTCTGCAGGAAGCAGGGGGACAAAAACCTTCTGAGGCTAAATTTAGTCTTCGTGAATGCCTAAATTGCTCCTATGTGTGTTTGCAAGAGCCATCTTTGATAACCTGCAATATATTCTGGAGTGAGAAATGAGAATGGCAAACAAATACAGCAAAACTCTCTCTCCTGGGCTAACACAAGCTCCTCAGCTCCTTGTACAAAGTTCAGGGGGCTTAACGTACACAAGCTGATAGGGACAGGGCTGCCTGCAAAGCAGAACAAGTGTCCATTTATGCAGGCACAGCTGTTACCTAATGACAGAGGTCTGACAGTGGCTCCTGTGTGAAGGAAGGTGGGTCTGTGTTCAGACTTGTCCGATCACTGCTTATCTGGAGCCTGCTGAACTCACACCAAATGCTCATCATTTGTAAATTCTTTTTCTCTAAATTCCTCTTTCCTCCATGTTAACTGCTAGCCCAATACCTTACATTAGTTTTTTTAACCAAATTAGTGTTATTTATGTAATCTTTCTCATACCAGTATTTTTCTTCTTGATTCTCTGTTCTTTTATCCATTTTCAGTCTAACCTCACCTACTCCTATCTGCAAGCCAGCTTCTGATTAATGTATCTCCACACAAATTCAATTTAGCCATTGATAGTACATTCTTGGGGTTGATCACATGACATCCACCTGGTTATTTCTGGGATGAGGAGGGAAAATAAGGTAGAAAGTAGCAAAAAATTGCTTTCTGTGTTGAAGCAGTTGATTTTAATTAGTGAAATTAAATTTTATTGGGTTTGTGTGGCAAAGTTTTGGTTGCTACAGGGGTGACTCTGTGAGAATCTGCTGGAATTTCCCCCCAGGTGCGATGGAGCCAAGGCCAGCCAGCTCCGAGGCACACCCACCGATGGCCAAGGCCGAGCCCATCCACATTGGTGGTAACACCTCTGGGATAACAGATGTAAGAAGAGGGAAAAAAACCCTATGCAAGAGCAATCAGAAGAGAGGAATGAGAATATGCGAGAGAAACAACCCAGCAGACACCAAGGTCAGGGGAAAAGGAGGGGAGGAGGTGCTCCAAGCACTGGAGCTGAGATTCCCCTGCAGCCTGTGGGCAGGATTCATGTTGGGTAAGTTCGAGGGGGACTGTCTTCTGTGGGAGGCACCCCGTGCTGGAGCAGGGGAGGAGTGTGAGCAGTCCTCATCTGAGAAGGAAAGAGCAGCAGAGAAACTGTGATGAACTGACCAAACCCCAGATTCCCCTGTGCCACTGACTGGGGAGGAGATAGAGAAAATCAGGAGTGAAGCCAGAGAGGAAGGGAGAGGTGGGGGAAAGGTGTTTTAGATTTAGTTTTTATTTCCCATTATCCTACTCTGATTTGATTGGTAATATATTAAGCTAATTTCCCTGAGCTGAGTGCATTTTGCCCATGACAGTAATTGCTGAGTGATCTCTCCCTGCCCTGATTTTGACCCACAAGCCTTTCATTACATTTTCTTTCCCCTGCCCAGCTGAGAAGGGCAGTGACAGAGCAGCTTTGGTGGGCATCTGGTACCCAGCCTGTGTCAACCCACCACATAAATTTTCTGGTCTCTTATCCTTAGCAAGCTACTTACAGTAGCTGCCAGTTGACAAGAAAGTTGTCTGTGTGGATTTTATCAATCTTATAACATATTGCCTGTCATGCTGTGGAAGTATTAATATGTACACCTAAGTGACAGTAAAGTTTTCCAATACTAGATCGAGCACAGCAACAGAAGTAAGGGTAGGAGGTGGAGCTATACAGTTTTGTACTTTAAATGCCAATCTAGGTTAGCCCTACTATTTTGTGTCGGCAATAGCTACACTACTACAATTTAATTCCTTGCATTTTTAGAACAGTCATTACATTTTTAAACAAATTTTAATGCCATAGCTCCATCAAATTAATTTAGAGGTTGCACCAGCTTAATTATACACACACCTACAGTGATATAGCTACAGTTCACAAAAATGAAGGACAACTTCCCTCCTTAATTTCGGTTACCACTAAACTGCTCCTGCCAGGCATGAATTAGACCAGGTATTAAGGCAGTACTGAACCCTGTATGTGTTTTTGGAGTAGAGCCAAATATTCACGTATATTAAAACCTCTAGAAACTTACTGCTACATATGTGTTTGCATTCATAAAATTTATCAAGCAAAGCTATTCAGAAAAGGAAGATATGACACAGAGTCAGCCTAAGGAGAGACTGAAAGCAGAAATATTTTATCACTGACCAAGGACTATTCTCATTTGTCTAATAGTGCAATAGAAATGAGTGCCAAATCCTCTATTCTCTGAAGTTTGAGGCTTGAGCAAAAATGCTCCATTACCACATTTTATCATTCTTTCTTGAAGTTGAATAATATGTCACAATAAACTAGGTGAAACAGATGAGGTATAAATCAAGCTAAGTTCAAGGGTTAATGAGATTAGCAGCTATCAGATCCATAGGCTATCTATAGACTGACCACTAAGTCTTATGCCCTCAGGAGTTAATTACATAGCTATAACAACACTGAAAATGCACATGACTGGCCTCTACCTGAACTGCAAACAAACCTTCCCACTCCCAGCACAGGAGCAGTGATGTCCAACAAAAATGCGACAGCAAATAATGCAGAGACAAAACACAGAAAAGTACTCCAGAATGTCTTCAGGGCTTTCTCTGATGCTTAGGAGGCATGAGGGATGCTCAGTAACACGTAAGACAAAAATTGGGAAACCCAGCTGTTGAAGCAGAGGTAGGTCCCCCCACTCCTCTAACCAGGGAGTTCAAAACTACCGTTAAAATTAACACTTGTAGAAAATGATTTTAATATGTGCAGTGATCATGATGGCTAAGGTGGGGAGGCCCAAGCTCTCTGGGTCTTGGTTCTGTTTTGGTGCAGTGCTTCCGCAGTTGGAATGGTGCCACACAGCCCCTTTGGGAACAGTCGATGTGAGCGAGTGTTATGAACTCGCAGTCCGTCTGGACAAAGATGCTCATTCCCAAAGTGCAGCTGTTTGGCTGCAGAAGGCAAATGCCTGGAGTTAACAGGAGTGTCAATAAAGAAATAGAAGCAAGCAGTGGGGTTAGACTACAGTCACTTTGGGGTTTTGAGCAATCATTAAAATGACTGCATGACAGCACTAACTAAATTGGAATACTATGCAAACTGTGAATTCATCCTGGAGTAAAACCTCCTTCCTGTATCTTGCTGGCAAAAACACTTTATCAACAAATATATCCAGACTGAAATAGATCATGCAACCATCTTTAGAGAGAACATGTAGTCTTATCCCTATTTTCTCATTCTGGATTTCTCCACCCCCTTGAGGGATGGTGGTCTGAACTCCTCATACTGTCAAATTACCACTGACCCCAGCAGAAAACAGCTCATCTCAAAACACAGCTGAGCAGAGCAGCCAGCTGCCTTTGCTTGAGCCAGCTGTTCCCAAACAGAGGTTGCAATCCCACATGCAGCTGCAAGGCAGGCAGTGAGAGCAGGGTCAGTTCTCCAGCATATTATGTGGTGCTTGCACGGACTGGGAGCAAAAGCTTTGCTACAACAATGATCACGGGTATCTTCTTTCACCGCTTTAAAGTTGTTTTTCCCTCTTCTTCCCCCTCCACTAGTGATGGAGTCTTATTACTGCGTGATCCAGCTGAACCCCAAGGCAAAGTTTTCAGCACTGGGCACACTCCTGCAGAGAGAGTTTTGTATGAATTATAAAGTCAGGGCATTCAAATACTACATCAATTCACTTCCCACAGGCTGTCTTCATGAATGCTTATTCATCTTGAAATGATGGTACTCTAAGAAGTCACTTAAGCTCTTAAGCTTTCCTGATCTCATGTCACAACTTCAAGAACAACCAAAAGGAAGAACGCTTGGAAAAGCATAAAAACAAAACCCATAGTTAGAAAAATTTCTGTTGCTGCAATTGCTGCTAAATAGAGATCACCCCCTGCACTGATACAGCATAACAGTTTGTTCTGCTGTATAGATCATAACAAAATTTGATTCAGTCATTTCTGTCACCAAAAGATTATTGCTGTGGTGTCCTCCTTGTTTTGGGACATACACAGACATAGAAGTCCCTCTGCACACACCCTTCTGGAGACTGCAAAGAAGCAAAGAGCAAAGAGATGTTCTCTGCACTTCCATTGGGGGAGGGCTGGTGGCTATTTCTGACAATCGAATTCTCATTCTGGCAGAGACATCTTAAAAATTATTTTTTATTGTCATTACATGTAGCAGTATTGGTAACCTTTACAAAGCCTTCCTGTGTTTCAAAGATAACATTACCACACAAACACGGGCTGTGCAGTTCCACAAAGGCTAAGCAACACATTTCTTACTGCCTTAAATCATGTCTTCCAGGACTGCTGGAGATCAGAGGGGCTGGCACAGGGGAGCAACTAAGTGCAAGTCACTTGTAATGTTCTACCTGCTAACTAACGAGCAGACAAGCCCTGGCAGGCTGGCTGGAGCTGCAGGCACACAGCGCTTGCTATAGCTCATTTCAGAAGGGTAGCACTGCTTTCCTCTCTCTCATGCCCTCTGCCACACGCAAGCAAGCAAACGGGAGCATGGGAGCAGCTGACCACTTCTGATGCCAAGGACTGTGTGCGCGCACTGTAACAGCCTGTGCTCGCCAGCACTTCTCAAAGGAAACGAGAAGACAGTGTTCCTCTCAAGCCTTGGGTGAGGGCAGGGAAGGGAGGGGGAAGGAACTCGCCCCCCCCGTACTCTTTATCCTGTCGTGGGAGCTGAGCAAAGGAAGCCAGATTTAGGAAAGTTTGTAAGTGTGAGACCATGGCAGGTTGTCCCCTTCCCACAACATAGCAATTGAGGGAGAGCTGTCAGGGCCACGGCACCAGCTCTCCATGCAGAGTTCACACAGTCTGGGAAAGTGGGCAAGGTGGAAGCACAGGAGCCCCTCTGCATCCTGATGCTGTTCCTTCCCTTCCTAGGGCACAGCACAGTGTCTGCGACAGACAAAGAAGCAAACTGCTCTTTTTGCTCTCTGCTCAAAGAAGCAGAGGTGCTCTCAGAATCACAGAAAATGCTGAGCTGGATGGGAGCCACAAGGACCATCAAGTCCAGCTCCTGGCTCTGCCCAGGACTATTCCCACTCTTAAAACCACTTTGCCCTTCTCTTTCCCAAAGTGCTTTCTCCTACTCACTGTCTTTGCTTACCAGTGGTTCTTGGGGAAAAGAAAAAAAAAAATGGAAAAACACAATGGGCAAATAAAACTTGCCATTTCCAGAGATCAGCCAGGACGTGGTAGTGATACTCCTCTCCTATCCTCAGTCAGTGACATACAGAAAAACTATAACTCTGAGGAGTCAGGAGTCATCTTCTTGCCATGTACATCCCGACTGAGTGTCCCCTCCCCACGCTGCCGTAGCACTGGGTCTGCAGGATCACTGAACAGCAAGAGGCTGGTGGAGGGAATGGACTCCACACATTTCCGTTGTTCAGAGGCAGTTTATCAATTGTTTGAGGACCTGTCCATGTCAAGTTTGGTTCTATTTTCAGAGCTGCATAATGACTGTTGATGACATCTGTCCATGACTGGCAGCACACATTGATGAGTACTGTAAACGACCAGTTTCCAAATGTACAGCCACGTGTCTCCTTTCTGCTCCAGGCAGCTGATAAAGATCCACTGGTGGTAGCTGCTCTTTAATGTGGTAAATGATTTTGGAGATTAGAGTCTTCTCTTGTGTAATCTTCTTACGTAAGGACTGAGAAAAAAAACATGTGAAGTGCAGAATTTGAACATCAAAACAGCAGTGGATCTGGAGCCCAACATCTTGAAAATCTTTTCTTACTATTCCAAGATAATAAAAAGTCAACAGAAATAAAATTCACCCTCTTATATATACAAGAAACTTAAACAAGAGCTGCACCTCACCATAGAATCTTGTGTGATAATCCACTAAGTGGTATTTAGCTAATCAGATGTTCAGTGAATAATATGGCAGGTAACTAAGCAAGTCAATTTTAATTCCAAGTAAAAATGAAACAAAACTGAACAAAAAGCTTCAAAAAATGGAGCTTAGAGATTGCAAATGGGTTGTTCCTAGGGTAGGTTTATGTTGGAGAAAAACATGTTGTTCTTCCTAACCAGCTACCTCATGGTGACATGCACATTTTGAGACTTTGCATGCTGATTTATGATTTCAAGCCACGCTATTCCATTCGGTCTCCTCATGTGCTGCATCAGCAGCTCCTGCTGTAAGCGTGTTGCCTGCAGCTTCTTTTGTTCATTCCTCATAACTTATGTTTGTAGTAAAGACAGAGGGACTGACTTAAAATGTTTAAAACCTTAAAGGCAGAGAGTGAAGAATGTAAAAAACCAAAACAAGATAAAGAGAATGGAAAAAAAGTAAAAGTAGCAGAATGGGTGGAAAATGCTGAGAGGCTCTTTTGTCCTTTTCATTCCTATCGATTACTGTCTGCTCTGTTCCTTTCTTTATCTTTCTTTGCTGTATCATGTGTCATACTGTAAGCTTTGAGAACACTGTGCTCAGATACAATGGCAAAGAGCCAACACATGCAAGACCTGAAAATACCAAAGAGATGAACAATGTTCACGGGTGGAGGCTGTTTGCAGTAATGTGAGAAACTTCATGCCTGCAGAAAAAAGGTCAAGATCAGGAGAGGGTCTGTCCTGTCTTTACCTCTGAGCATGAGGTATAGAGGGCTCACAGATTTACAGAACTCAGTAAGGGATGGAAGTTTTTCATTGCTTTTAGATGAGAGTTGTACCAGTTCTTAAAAGAGCTGAGAAAATACTAGAAAAACCCTCCACCAGCATTTGCTCAAAGTTTTTAATGAATTCAGTTTAGCTGTGTTTGTCCTTCATATATGTTTTAATGAACAAATGTGCTGGTGATGAGACTCGCAGACACTGCAATCATTATGCAGATTATTCAGTGAAGGATTTGGAATAATGCATTGGTAAAGACTGGATTCCTAAAAGACAGAGGCAACTAATGAAATTTCACCTCTGCCCTGTTGATGCACTTGTTATAAACAAAAGGCCTCATCCAGAGGGGTTTTTGTCCTATTCTAAAATTGTAATTCTGAAATTATTTAATATTAAAATGTTTTTCCTGCCAGACCTGATCAGCCTCTCAAATGGAAAACACAGCCTGAACATGCATATTTTATCAAAAACTTGGGGTTTGTTTTTTTTTTTTTTGCTGTTTGCATTTTTTTCCTTAAAATGTAAAATCTTGCTTAATGTACATTTCCTTGGCAGTAAGATCAAGACTGAACTCAAGGAAAAACTTGTTAAAGCTCCTAACATTGGCTTTAGAATGAAAAAACCCCAGACATAGCAAATCCAAACACCATAGATGCAGCCATCTTCTCTTACACCCTTGCAGAATGGCTCTGGTAGAGAGAATGTCCAAAAAGAGAGCGAGTAAGGAGGAAAAAAAAACAGACTAGGGGAAGATCTATTGCTAGTTCTTCCGTCTTGGTGGAAACCCAGTAATGACAGATTGATAATCTCTAGATCCAGTCAGTCAAGAAAATGAGTGTTTCCTGTGTTCGTGGATTGGTTTGGCACGGCCTGGTTTGGGTCACAGGGGGGC
>VYXC01009031.1:121408-173805 GCA_013397175.1 Platysteira castanea
GGGAAGTTCACGGAGAACTGTCTCCCGTGGGAGGGACCCCACGGCCTCAGGGAAGGACTCCTCTCCTGGAGCAGCGGAAGAAAATCTTGGTGATGGACTGACCAAAACCCCTCTGCCCTGCCTCCCTGTGCTGTGGGTGGGAAGGAGGGAGGGCCTGTGGGGGGGAAGGTGTTTTAAGGGCTTATTTTACTTCTCATTACCCTCCTCTGATTCTGTTAGTAATAAATTTTACTTAGCAACTAAGGTTGAGCCTGTCTTGCCCTTGAAATATTTCTCCCGCTCTCCTTATCTCACTCATGAAGCCTCCGTTAACCCTTTCCTCTTTTCCCTCCTTTTGCCCAGCTGTGGTAGGTAAGCAACTCCGTGGGTGAGTAAGCGACTCTGGTGGGTGCCTGGCATTGGGCCAGTGTCAAACCACGACAGTTTATTACTGAATGAGTAAATGAGAGCAGCCCTGTGACCACATGAGCCCCACTGAGCTCTGTCCCTGTTGCTCCGTGGTGCTGCACACACCAGTGCTCCAAGTCTCCTGCTTTGCGTGCTGTGCCCACCAAGTGAATCTGTTCGTGTCTCTCACAGGTGCTACATCGGCATCCAAGTTCATCATTCTTTAGACAGACTCCTCAAGATAGTTCTGCAGAGCTGGTAACTCAGTGTGTCACATACTTGACTGGAATTTCTAAAAGTGTTCTTTGTGAGGCAGACAGTGATAGCAAAAACAAAACCAAAGCCAAAACTGAACAAACCAAAAACCCCAACGTTTTAAAACTATTTTGTTCTCTTCACACAGAACCACAGAACCAGGGGAATTTCAAGAAGCTAACTTTTTGCTCAAATCTATCTTTTCTATTAACAATTTTCATAAGGTCCTTCCAGCGCCTCTCTGTCCACTTGCTGTGTTGTTTTCAATCCTGAGCAGTAAGTTGGCTGTCTGGCTGCCTTCATTCCCTGTGACATTAGGTACTTAAGCCTAAGGCGCCATCGTCTCTCAAAAGGTTGCGCAGGGTGGCAACGCTTTGATTCAGAAGACAAAATGCATCCAGGCACACAACTCTGAGTTTTCACTTATTTCTTGACCTGTGCTGACAATGTGTGCTCTTTTTTTCTCCGCTCCTAAGAGGGAGACATTCAGTCATCCAAATATTTCTTTTGGACACAAATACAGCTTAGTTGCAAAATCCACTGAATGTATATGAACAGGAGACCTTATTTATAACTGCTGTGTTCCGTGTGTGATTGATTGCCTCCAGGAGGGCTCCTCGGAGCTGAGATGTTTGTGTTGGAGGCAGTGGCTGCACACCAGTGTCATTGGGTGGTCACCAGATAGCTGAGCTTTCTTAGTGCTCCTATGTACATGCCCCAGTACACACTGTTATTTTAAAAGTCACTAATACTGCTTACTAGAGTTCTGAAGGAAAATTTTTTCCTCTGGTTCTTCAAAGTTTTTGCTTTTCCTTCTGCACTGAAGTCATAGTTCTCCTTCTCCTCTCAGCCCTCTGTTTCCAAGTTGCTTTTAAAATTCATTCACCTAATAACATAGCATACACGATGTAATTATTGTTTATTTATATAAAACACCTAAATATTTTCCAAATAATAGAGGGTAAGGAAAACTATAAGGATAAAATCTCTTAAGAAGTCACCTGAAACAGAGATTATGTTCTTTCTTCCCAGAGTGACAGCACAAAGGAAGTTCACTGACTCCAACACAGGAGATGAAACAGAGATTGAGCTCAAATACCCTCAGTGGATAAATGAAGGATTTTCACAGGAAAAAATTCTAAAAATAGATCTGGAATTTGATGGCACTGTATTTCAACAGTATAATAAGAACAATAAAAATAATGACAACAACAACACCTTTATACCTGTTAAGACACATTCTCAATGAGTTTAAAAATAATATGCCCTGCAACTATAAACAAATAATTTGGCAATGATCTGGAGGAATGCTTTTAGTGCATGCAGCAGCAAATGCAGCATGCAAAAAAAAAATGCAGCAAATCCATAATAAATTCAAGGAATGAAGTTATGAGTGAGTCTGAGCAGCAGAAGCCCTTCTGCTTTAAGAGACTTACATGTTGCTGTCTATTTCTAGACATTACTTCTAACCTATTAAATATGTCCCTAAAATAACATTACACCAAAACACAGATTAGGTCAGAAGGGAATGTTGGCAAACACCATCACAACACAGAAATCCTCCAGGGCTCCACTTAATAGTAAATAGTTCCACGCAGCCATGAGTACCAAGTGAGAACTGCAGAAAGGATTAATTGTGGCCTACTCAGGTTTCATCTCTCCAGTAAATGTCCTACTGAGAATAATAAAATATTGGGAAACAGTGGATTCCAACATCAGGAGTTCTGAAATCATTCAAAGAGTGACACTCCAGAAGAACCCTTCTTGACTCTATACTCAAGCTCCAGACAAGAATGGTACTGGTGACATTTTGGAAAGATGTTGGTACATGATTGAGATATATTTTTGTACTCTGTGTTTCTATTTCAAAATATTGGAAATGACCATTAAGTTTTGAAAGGATGTACATAAAAAGCTGAAGTTTTTTTCCTCATGTTTTGATGATTAGTAAACCACAGTATGATCTCTACATGCTTCCTGTTCATCACAAATCTACAGAACATAAAAACCCTTTCGAAGTGAGAAAAATTATTATGCAATCACAGAAATGGTATGCACCGAATTAGATTGATTTATTTGGTTTTTAAATGTGAGAAATACAACTCTATTAGAAAATGGTGTCAACATCCTTAGAAGTAAAAAGGGACACAAATTTAAGTCTTGCATATACCCTTGCAGCATATTTTGGGGGCAAGCAGGCAGAGACTATCTTAGATCTGAAATAAATACTTCTGAAGTTGAAAACTTATCAGAAATGATCATCACCTCCAGTTCTGTGCACTCAAGAGGGAAATGCAGCTCCCGTGCTTTGACTTGATAGTGAACAGACCCTCATAGGCTGGAGCAGCGCAGTCCGTGAACAGAAGGGCAAAACCCTTGTGTGCAGTTTAGGGGCAAATGCTGATTCTGGAAGTCACCTTACCTTGCTGCAGAGAAGCAGCATGCCTTGAGGAGCCTTCTGTAGCTGTGTGTCTCTACAGTGACCTAACCAATGTGTCCTCCAGCAGCCACTGCAGGAACCCCCCTGGGGCAGGATGGGATGTGTGACCTGGGCAGCTGCAGGGAGACCTGCCCCACTACAGCTAAAAGAATAGTTGTCTGCTGTGTGTTCTGTGTATGAGTGCTCATTTTAATTAAGGTTTAATCTCCTCAATCTCTACACTAATCCTTGGTTCTCTATAATATTCCCACAGAGGACTCCAGGGTATTTTCTGGCATCGAACAAGTCTTAACTGCTGAGTTTGTTCTGGTTTTACAGACTCCTGTGTAGCCATCTTCTTTTATTTTCTGAGAAATATGTTGAGGCAGAAAAAAAATATCACTGTTTGAGCATTAATTGGATGATAATGGCAATTTATGGATTTGAGGAGGAGAAAAGGTGCCACTAGAGTGTGTAAAGTGGGCAGCTGGCACAGTAGCTATTGCCAACATTTGTGTCAGCGTGGGAGTGCAGCAATATGGTAGCTGTTAACGTTGCACTCAATAAATACCTCATCATATGTGAAGATGTGACTAGCCTTTTGGAGGAAGAAGCTGAGTATTCTCTGCATCTGTGGCAGGATTTTAAGTGTAGTCCCAACAAATCTCAGCAGGCCTTCACGTGTGCTTAAATACTGTACACATAAAATTGCTTTCTTGAAATCGAGTGTGTAGGGAAGCAGTGGCATAATAATGAAATAATTCACACATTGAATTATCCAGAGAAAAACAGTGTAATGCTCAACGAGGCACTTTTTCTCAGCTGATTCAAGCCTTAAGGAAAAACACACAGGCCTGCTGTTGTCCAGTGCATGTGACATTTTTTGTTACTATGTGACTTGGATTCTGTGTTATATATTTGTGCATCCACAAAAGCACTTAATTATTTCCAACTTTTTTTGGTTGCTATTAGAAACAGAAAGGACATTAAAATTATTGTTTTAGGACTGAGGAAATTGTTTCTGTTACACATGAACTTTTAACTATTGGAGTTAAACAGCAAAAGAATGAGATTGTAGATAAAAATGGCACTAGACCTTTTTGGGGTATTTTTCACAGCTATTTCTAGCCATGAGGTTTCCTCCTGTGGATTTCATACAACCCTTACACAACTATTCACTGCATTCTTTTAACAGGGAAAAAATCTGGTGTTAGGGTTGTGTCTTCTAGTCATGTTCTGTTTACATTTTGCCATGACAAGTCTCTCTGTGAGGAGTGTGCCCACCCTTTCTCCACCTTCTTCAAAAACCTTCTTTCCCTGCCTCTGTCCACCACTGCTACTCTTCTGAGTGTCATCCCTACACAACTACTAATTCTGAAGAAATCCCACAGCTCCATTCCCTTAGTAGAAAGTTCTCTATAATAAAAATTTATCATAGCATCAACAACTGAAACATCATTATTCTGAAGAGTCAAACCCACTGAGATTTTCAAGAATTTTTGTCTGTGAAGCCTCAAAAAGCTTGATTTATAGGTGCAAGTAAAACAAACAGAACTGAAGCAAACTCGAAATATATACTGCATAACAAAATGTCCAACTAAACCACTTGTAAAACCAACTGGCTACAAGGGTAAAGAAAATTTTCCATTTGGTATTAATGATGCCTATTCATTCTCCAACCAGCCTCCAAAATGAGGATTCTACCCGCAGAATGTCACCCATGCATTTATTTTTACATTCACATAAGCATAGACTGTCTTTTATGAAAAAATTTAGGAATATAAGGTGGTGTAGGAAAGAAGACAGTATTAAATGACAATTTATACAGTATAAAATGACAAATGCCTTACTAAAGTGCTTTGGCTACTATGATGGACAAAAATGCTTGTGTATGCATAGGAAATTAAGTTTTATGGTTTCACATGCAAATATAAGAAGGGTCATTTACACTTTCTTACTGAAAAGTGAATGACTTCCACATTTTCTAGTAAAACACTTTCAACAAGCCTCATTAATGCAGCTATTTACATTCACAGTTACTGGCATGAGCACATGAAAAGGGAAGATACTTTCTCCACCCTATCTCTTCAAGCCTAAAAGCTTGAAATTTATAGCTGTAGAGAAATATGAAATGGCAACACTGCTTCACAGCAAAACCCCAAGCATAAAATGGCACCTTCTGAATGAAAATGAAGATCCTGGAATGTTGCTCCACAAAGTGAATGTTGCTCTGGAAAGCAGGCTGATTTTAGCAGCAGGTGGCCATGAAAGACTAAGGCAGAGGTGGGTATAAGTTTTTCCTGCAAGCATGGGGTCAGCCCATCATAGAGGAGTGAAGAGCTCATGGGGATGGGCCAGCCCCAGGAAGGACAGAGGACTGGGGAACCCGAGCGCTCTGCAAAGTCACCCCTTCTCTTCCAGTTGAAGCGCAAGGCTGCACTGTGTTGCTCCCTCATTTGTACTCACCAAAGAGGTCAAAGAGCAGCCTCATGCTGCCATCACCAGACTGGCATGCCAGCAGAGAAACTGAGGGGTGAGCCTCCTGCTCGCTCTCTCCCATGGTGTTCCCAGTGCCCCAGGCACACGGGAGAGCGGGATGTGTGCACTCGCACACCGCGCAGAGGGGGCTGAGGTCCAGCCCGTGTCTGCTGCTTCCAGCCCGGCCTGCTCTTCTCGAGCAGATCCCACCTGGTGAGTTAGGCCTGGCTTATAGCCAGTCCGTGGGTGGAGATCCATCCTGTGGGCGCTGTTGTGTGGTTTGTGTGTTTGATAAGGACAGGATGAGGCTGAAGCCACGGCTGTGCTGGCCAGCTGTCCTCAGCCTGCCTTCCAAACAACGAACAAGTCTTGGGAGAAATATCAATGGGCAAATACTGTATAACTGCATTTTGCATAGAGAGTACTCTGCCATGACATAGACAGTGTTATTGTGGTAAAGTTTTCTTAATCAAGCAGTTAATAATCTTGTATCAAAATAAAGACAGCTGCAACTTAATACCCTACATAACTAAATTTCTAATAAGAATTAAAAAGAAAAAAAAATATCAGTATATCCAACCATGTGAAATTCATGAAAATGGAAGGTTATATTTATGAAAATTATAAAGCCAAGTACTATTCATCTTTTGTTTTATAGTGAACCACTACTCTGGTGGGGTTTAGAATCTTAAGGGAACTTGAAGCAAAACCACTTCAGCTGCAGAGTAAAAGCACCTATTTCTTAAAAAAAAGGCCAAAATAAATAGTCTGACATCCTACCCAGTAGAATAGAGCATTTTGCATATATATAAATAAATAAAACTCCCCTCAGAAAGCAAGCAACAAATAAACAAGTAAACGTTTATCCTTGAGCATCTGTGATCCAAAGACATTCAAGTCCAAGAAAACAAAGCATATTTGACCTTTGTCAAATACTCATACTAAAGAGCAGGTCTAACCATCCCTTCAGAAGAGGGCACCATCTCTTACATCTTATTTCCAAATCACATACATGTATTCCCCTCCTCCAAAACTAAACTTTGAAAAGTATTCATTTCATGGAAATGGCCATATTCTTTTGAACAGATGGACAACCCAATGGACTGGGACACAGCGATTCCCTTATTTGCTGATTTCAAGAAGGGAAACTTCCGATTGAAAATTTGGTTTAGAGAGTTTTCCTGACTTCATGCTTAGGAGAAGATCAGCAATGTAGAAAAATACAATTGTAGGTTGAAAAATTCTGGAGACATGTGGGAACCAGACAAAAAAATGCAAGCAAAGTACAAATTTGAAGTAAAATGTACCTTGTACTTTTCCTCTTAACCTGGGTATTCCCACTCAACTCCCTCAGTCATTGCATACTCAGGATTGCATCAAGCCATTAATTGTACAGTAAATTCTCCTTTTGCTCCCCATAGTATCACCACTCCCTATTTTCCACATATCAGAGCATCCTACTGAATATTATTTTCCCTTCAGGCAGTGGGTCAGGTTCTTCCAAGCCCCTCCATCCTAGTTTCTCTGCTCTCTTTAGCCCCTTCCTCTCTTAGTTGCTCATCTCTCTTCTAGCTCCCTCTCCTCCCTCTTTCCAGCCTCCCTCTGCCCCAGGAGTGCTGTACCTTGTGCACAGAGTGACCGGCTGGGATCCCGGCTTGGAGGCTGCCTTTGCTCACACGCTGGAGATGGCAACCTCTCCGTGGGCCCTTCCCGTCACCGAGGGCTCTGCACTGCCTTGCTGGTGCTCCTCCCCCAGCTCCTGCCAGTCCCCTCATTCGGACACAGAGAAGAGAGGTTTTGTTGAAAGTTATGTTGGGGCCTCATGAGGGAATTGTCCTGCCCACTCTGGCCACTTGCCAGACTCCAAAGACACCTGAAGTGAAGGGTCAGTGAGGGTCCTGGGATATCACTATTCCCATCCCAAAGTCGGATGGGCACGACCTTTGAGTTCTGAAGGCACTGTGCCTACCAAAATTCCTTTGCAGCCAGTGTTCCTGGTAACCTCCCAGTACCAGAACTGGGGAGGGTGAGCAGGGGAGAGGAGGAGGTGGCTGCACAGCCAGGCTTCCCCTGCTGCCACTGTCATCGCATTTGCATTGCAGGGAGATGATCTGGCTGCCTTTGTGTGGCCCTCTGGCAGGAGCCCAGCAGCATTTCTGTGCCACTGCTCACATTGTACTGCAGGAGTATAAACACAGGCTTGTCCACAGTGCTCTCAACAGCTCTGGAGGAAATCCATGATTGCCCAGTGTCAAATAGGCCAGAGAAGCTGGGCTTTCTGGATGCTAGCTACCGTCCCTATCCTAATACCCTGTCTCTTGTAGGAATGTGGAAATTTGCTGGTATCAGAAAAACAGGACAAGGTAATATGATGTGACTGTGATAAATATTCTCATTCAGAGCTTGATGCTACAAAATTGTCTTTAATGGTCCACTGTTTCTAAAGACTCAGGCTGGACAGTGTTTAACATTTCTCAAGGCCATGCCAAGCTGCCACAGAGATAAATAAATGAGGCAGAAAATATATAATGTTTGAGAAGAAAATAGAGAGTTGCTAGTGTGAGGAGAAAAATTATTTCAGAACCAGAAAATGCCATCTCAACTAACCCTTTACCTAAACTAGATATATTTAAAAGCATAAATAATATTATCAATACTCTACTTCTTCCTGTCCAATTTCGCTTTGACAGGGAGAATAATCCTGGAAAACATAAAGACAATATCTTTCATCCACCTAGAAGTCTTAGTACCCCACTGGCTAGGCACTATATATGAGCTACTGGACCATTATGCTGACTTCGCATGGATTTGCACGACCGCACAGATTTCCAGGCCTGAGAACACAAGAAATAGATCAGAAAAAAATCAGCAAGGTTGGTCCTCTCCAAGCTTTGAGATCTCTAGAATGAAAAAAATTCCTCTGTGCTTCCTGAACTTAATGTATGAACTTGAAACCCTCTGGCCTTCCTTGTTGAGCTTTCTGCCTCCTACAGCCCTAACAAAGGCGCTGGTCCAGTCTGCCACAAGCACGGGGTGTCCACCTCCCCCTGGGCCCCACCATGTTCAGACCAGGAGCTCACGTTGCTCCTGCAGTGAACTCTGGGGAAAGTCCAGCAGCTTTAACAGACGCTGGTGCACGTCTTACAGCCCCGGATGATGTGGGTTTCTTTTCAGCTTCTCTGTTATTACTTGGGCAGAGCTGCTTTGCCCACAAGGAAAGCCCTTCCCTGTCTGTAGCACGTGGTCCCTAGGAAGGCGTAGGTGTGCAAGCAGGACCTCCACATGCTCCCCTTTGCTGGTCCCACAGTGGAGCGGGCAGAGGGGTGAGGCACACGCAGTAACACACTCTCAGCTACTGCTTTACTTGTCTGAATCACAACATGGCATTTCATGAATAACCCCTTTTCCACAAACACAAAAGCAGGATTTTGCTGCTGACTTCCCTAATGCTGCAGCGACCAGCTGATTAAACCCTTTGGAAATGCATGCAAATTATATTTATTGCACTGACTACAGTGAAGCTAGACAAACTTATACCCACTAAGAAATTAATTCTTATGTATTACTGCAGTAGTGTACTGCTGGACAAAGAAATATAGTTACAAATGTAAATATGAATATGAAAAGAAAAATGCATTTCTCTCCCCTAGAAGCTATTACCCCATCAGATTTCCACAGGACTACAAAAGTCTACAGGCTACAGACTTTATTCTCTCTACCTTTCACCTGAAATGAATATTGTTTTAAACAAATGCAATCTTCATGTTTTTTTCCTGTCCCAATTCAGTTACTATTTCCTGCTCAGCATTTAATTTTTAATAAGAAATTAAATAGGTACCCGGATCAAAATATCAATTTCCTTTTGAATTACCCAAATGTTAAAACTGCACTTCTGTGGCAAAGAGATGGCGCTCTGATGAACAGAGCCATCTACAGAAATCTTTTTGATAATGGTGTCCTTCTTTCAAATCCAAACATTTCCTTGATGTAGAATACAAATTGAGCTCTAGTGTATAAGTCAGCTAGGATTTCAAAGTTGGCCTTTATACTTTGCCGTTAATTAATTCCGTCCAAGAAATTCAAACAAAGATACAAACAAAAAAGTTCTCTAAATACATTACATAAGGCATTCAGAATATTCTAATTCATTCCCCTCCAGGAACACAGCAGAGTCAAAGAATAGTGTACACAGCATGTTTGGACTGTATAAAAAGCACTAGAAACTGTAAGAATAGTTTAAAACCCATTTATTTGAAGCTCTCCATTATAAGAGCTATTGTAGACTATTTGCTAATCAATCTACACTTCTGGGTTCTAAACAATTGCAGGTTTAATGAAGTGTACTTTTCTTCACTTCCAGATGGAGGAACAAAGTTTCCCATTAAAGGGGAGGAAATGCAAGCAGAAGGCAGAAGACCTCTTCCAAAAATTATTGGAACTTCTGGGCAATTTAAATATTGGCTAGAAAGTCAGAAACTCATGTTTGTGATCTGAGAAAGAGATGTTCTTTCCCAATACATCTCACGTACAGCTTTAAGTCAGGTAGAACAAGTATTTTCTCTGATACAGTGAGGAAAGCCTCCAAAATCAGAGGAAACTCATACAAATTATTTCAAATTTTTAAAAATCTTATTTTCTTGCAATTATCATAACATAACTAAAACAGAGTTTGAGAGTATGAGTCAGTGGTCAGTCAGCATAATGAGCTCTTCCAAGCTGAGTAATTAAAAATGGTTTGTGCTCAGGAGTAAGTATCAAAGCGTGGAGTAAGAACAGAGCAGGTATGTCTGTTCAGCCTGAAAGTACCTTAAGAGTTTTCTTTTTCTCAAGATTGATTTAGTCCAACATGTATAGAAACACAAGGGAAACTTATCCCCTCTCACCTTTGGCATAAAACTTGGTAGCACTCATTCAGCTGAAAACCAGATCTGTTAGGGGAAGAGGCAGAGTCACAAATACAGTGCCAGAAAAAAAAAAAAAANAAAAAAAAGAAAAGAAAAGAAAAAGTGAAAAGTGAAAAGTAGGCTTTATTGTGCTCCTCACTAGCCCACAATATGCAGGTGACACCTCCTTCCTTGTCCCCCCTGTTGTGGTGTGACAATTTCTCTAAAAGGCCACAGAGCTCAGTTGATACACGGTGCTATCAGTACCATTAACTTCTATGAGATTTCCCTGGCCATTATCTCCTACTCTTAGCTCATTATTCTCTGGAGCCCAACTCACAGAACACTAATTTGTGGCAGCTCCTTATTTGTGCTAGGATCTTGTATGGGCATTGTTTTTGTGTAGCCCATCTCATTATTTTCTTGTAATCTTATTTACTGTGCAGTGAGACCTAGGAAAATCCCACACCAAGCTGAATGCTTTATAGGACTAAATTTCTAGCACTTGATTCTGAACATGCTGCATGAGAAAGCCAGTGTTTGACATCCTCTTTACTTTTAATTTTGAGACAGACCTACAATAGTGGACAATATTAACAGAGTTTTAGGTAACAGTAACTTGTAGCATTGCCTGAGACTGTTTGAGAAGGTGCATTTCCTGTAATGGACTGAGAATGGGCAATACCTGAATGGGCATAGAGAAGCTCATATATTTCTATTTTTCTTTGATCATGTTTGATAACTAAGACTAATGAATTGCTATATTTCCATCATGCAAATTTTGAGGGGTTTGGGGGTTGTGTTTAACATGTGTTATAATTAGTGCAAGCTGTTTAAATATTCATCAATGCCCTTTAGGCAGTGAACCACAGGCACTGAAAGGCAGAAAAGAAAGAATTTAACTTATATATTGTAGGAATCAGCCACTGGGAACAATCTAAATCCAAACCAAGAAAAGATCAACAATTTGCCTCTTTCCTCCCTGTAAGAAATTCCAAATGTCCTGACTCAGTCTTTTTAGTTTGCCTGAAAATTGAAGATGCAGCTAAAACCATACTGAGACATGCCTGAATGTATTGTCTCCCTCACCTAAATATCCCAAACCCAGAGGAAGCTGGTACCTGCATTCTCAGAGCTTATCTATCTGCAGAGCTTTGTAGTCTCTCATTCAAGAATTTGGATTTTCTCTGAGATACATGGCTTGGAAATGAGTCTGGCACAATATACTCCCTTTTGTTATGTAGTTGGAAAACTTCATATCTTCTTTTAATATTAACATGGGTTTCAGAGGAAAGAGGAAATTCCAGTTTTCTTAAGGAAACAAAGCCCATCTGATCCCACATCTCTGCAATGTACAGACAGATATCCAGGCATGAAAAGCGGGCTTTGCCATTTGTCCATGAAAAGCAGCATCACGTGATGCTATCTGTATTTTTATTGTGACTACAATTTCAAGACTCTGGTGTGGTGACAGATGAATAGTTCCATGGCACAGCGTGGGATGATGGCCCATTATACAGCTAAGGGTCTGTAAGGAAGGTTTCCATGACAGCATTCTGTGTATCATTGGTATTTTGGAAATAACATTCAGCTTTGATCTCTGACTTCTACAGCTTTTACTGTTCCTATGAAACATTATATTCAAGCAGAAAAAAAGCTAGGGCTAGCATGAATATTTTACATACAGCTAGGAATGCCTGGAAGTGATATTCCTGTGATAAACTATAGAGCTGTGGGATAAACCACAGAGCTATTTGTTAAATGCACCTATTAAATATCTTTAATTACCTGCTCTACTCTCTGGCCAGTAACCATTCTGTCTTGGACTTATTCTGAAGTTTTATACTCTGAACAGGTTCAGACAGCTGGCATTTCTAGCCTGGTGTCTACATTAAAATATAGAATTTTTTTGAAAACAAAAACTCATTCAAAGCCCAAGAGAAGTTAGTTTCAATCCTGGGCCAAAAAAAAATCTTTTCTATACATTAAAGCATGATGGTTTTTAAAGAACTGTATCTTGCTCCACAAAGCTGAGGATGAGTTTAGCACTCAGGAGCACTCATGAATGAGAGGGGAGAGTTGGGACAGGAAGGGCCTTAAGAATACTTCACATTCAGATGTTCATACAAGTTGTTCCAAGTAAGGTTATAATCTGTTTTGCAGCTGTTTATTCCTCCACCTTTGGACAGGGATTTTCCAAGGGGTCTGAAGGAGATAGCTGTCCAGTTCTTATTGAATTTCAGTAGCATTCCACCTCTTAACTCCAGAGTGCTGCTCTGAAGGCTATGAGATGTGAAACACAGCCTCTGTAATGAGTTTAAACAAACAGCAGGGATCAGTGACTTTTCGAGAACAGGGCCACAATACAGGTGTTATCTGCAGCACAGGGAGAGATCCTGTGCGACTTTCTGCTAGTTTGGAACTGAAGACTTTTCTCAATCCACACATGACTCTGTAAAGCAAAATACACTATCACATTATGCATATCTGTCTGTAAGCATGTACTTACAATTTATATTCAATAAAATATCTAACTGGTTGCAATCTGCTTAAGGAGCTTTTCTCTTAACCATGTGAATTTCAAAGCGTAGATAAAATTGCAGAAGGATTTTAATTGTATACAAGACCTGATCTTAGATAAACCTCCTACATGGATTCTTAATCTTTTGTGGGCAGCCAGTACTTCTTAATCAGTGTAAAAAAGATTTCAGTAATAAACACAAACACTGAGCGACAATACAAAAGCATGGATTTTCTAGTACATTTGAAGGTATGGGACAAAAAATTCTCTCTGATAAGGAAGAGAAGAGATATTGTTTCCCAAGTGCAGCTTTTATTAATCAATTTCCCCACATGTTTTAGAGGATTATGAGTAAAATCTGAAGACGCAGAGAAGGAAGAGTACGGCATTCCTCAGCTGTTCCTTCATGGACAGAGAAGAGACCTACTCACATAGTCCACTCCCAAAGTAAATCCCTTAGTGTTTTTCTGTATCAGTGTCAGGCAGGAGCATGAGCCACTGGTGTCCTACTTCCCTGCATGCTCCTCCATTTCAAGCTCCAAATAAGCCAATAAAATATACCAAAGTATGTTTCCATCCTTACAAATGCTTTCAGTAGTCCTGAACTGCATCAGGAAAGCAGTTTTACTGGGGCACGGCAAGGAAATGACCCTTTTGCTCCTGTTTTGAAGAATGTACCAATTTACCTTGTGAAAAAGTTGGGTGTAAAGGATCACCTGATATCTTTTGATAACAGCCAACATGAAATCAGAGCTTGCACAGGAATCAACAAGAGCAAGATGCACTGGCAGCACCACAGTTAACCCAGCACAGCACTTACTTTGCACTGAGCCATGGCACTGCCTAATGATTAACAGAGCAAGAATTTGTGTGAGAGACCGGGGCTAAGAGAAAGTCTAAGGCTCTTAGCACAACCTTAGCAGTGAGGGTACTACACGTGATAGAAATTTGTTGGTTCTCTAAATTTACAGCAAGGGAAGGGGTGAGGTAAGAGTCTTGAGGAAAAACACACATGAAACAGGGAGAGGCTGTTTATTGCACCAACCTACTTCATCCAATGCTAGAGGAAAGCAATGCCTAATCTTCTTCAGGGTAGGCTAGCACGCTCAAGAGAGATGCTTGGCTCTGGTAGTTTTCTTCAAAAGGAAATGTTGTTGTTCTGAACTTGTAGCCAGATTTGCTTTGCTATTGAACTGCTTTCTACCCACAAGTCTCTTCTTACAGACTTGTTTCATCTTTGAAAAGATCTTAGGTTAGAGCATGGCACTAATAATACCAAGGCTGTGGGTTCAATCCCTGTATAGACCATCCACTTTAGAGCTGGACTTGATGATCCTTGTGCATCCCTTCCAACTCAGAATATTCTGTGTTTCTGTGATTTGGAGAAGTTTGGTATGGGGGAAGAGGCAGTCTTCCATTTTTGAGGAATGCTAGTAGTCACAAGAACAAGTGATGGTGAATTACTTGATGAGGTGCCCCCGGAATCTATGTACTTGTCCTGCATGTAGTGCTGTCCATGGCGACCTGAGCTCATTTATGAGGTCCAAGAGCACACAGTTCTGTAAATAAGGGTTATTACTTTACAAGAGCAAATGAAGAGAGGAAAAAGGTGCTGCTCAACCACTGTCTTCCCTATTTTTCTCACCAGGCTTTTGTTTATTCTTTGACAGTGTTCCCTATCCTTGTCTGAAGTAGAAGACAGCCGGGTTGAGGAGGACATGCATGTAGGCATTTGCAGACTGTTTGGGATACAGAAGCTGGAGAATTTCCCAGGTAAGCAGGCACTCTGAGCCCACAGAGAGGGCTGGCACTTTGCCCTGCATCCCCAGCTCCAGGGACCCTTCTCACACAGAGAGGGGTGTGTGATGTGCCCCACCAGTCTGACAACTGGCTCCTCTCTGTTCCACAGTCCTCTTGGCAACATCACTTTGGAAAACACATTGTACGAAATGTGGGAGGACAATCAAACAAACCTGCAGTCAAGGGCAAAGCAACACCGTGTCAATAGTGAGTATTGATGATAAGATGTTCCCAATCCAGCTGTGAAGGAAACCAAAGAGGATTTTTGACTTTCTGCTGTTCTTGATATCTTGGCAAAGCTGACAAGGTTTTGAGCTGGAGGAGGCTGCCGTTCCTACAGGGACTGTCCTGCACAGCGAGGGCTGAAGAAGGGTGCAGAGGGCAGGTACAGGTAACATCCATGGGCAGAAAGAGCAGCACTTTTCAGCAAATTAGAGCATGTACACGTGCAAAGCACTTAGATACCTAATTTTAAAAATTATGTGTCATAGGAAAGTGAAGACAGATGTATCTTGGGACAAGTTTTACTTCTGCTCAGAATATGCTGGCACCATGATAGTGTGCACTTAGCAAGTTTCCCTAAAGTCAAAACCTCAAATTAGCGGACAATGTATGCCAGTATTTCTTCAGTGCAGAGATGGGTGTCTCTTCTATGTTTTCTTTCTGCCTTTTCTTTACTGATGAAAATTGCAAGGAACACTTGAGCTGTAGAAAATACATTGCAAACCCCCACTTTTAAACAGACACCATTTTATAGAAGCTGGTAAAGTCCTGGGGCTCCCTGGTTGTTTTGCTTCCTCTGCCTGACTGCCGTGAGAGCCAGCTATGTAACATCTGATGCCTACAATTCACTCATCAGCAGCTATTCTGCTTTTTTTTTCCAAAGAGAATACCATGCAACTCTAATCAGAGTTGATGTAGATCAATGCGAGCCTTTACTTTCATTATATTTAAAGGGACATACGATTTATTGATTTGTGTATCAAATTTTAGCACACGTGTTCTCTCTTTTGTCTACAGTCAATGCAGCAGATCTGTAGATCCAAATGTCATTCAGTACAAAAATAGAGTAATACCAGGAAGATGATTAAGCAATGGTATTGGCACAGGACATATTTATTTTATAATTTCAAGTTTGTAATACGTAAAGACGTCTACTTGAGCACAAAGTTAGAACCCTGAAAAGGCATTAAATCTGAATGTCCTTGCCCTGTGGGGTTTACAACATGGCTGCTTACTTGACTTAAACATGATGTCCTATTTCTAGATACTTAAAAATAATTTTAAATTAAAATCCAATTTATCTCATGGTGTTGATAGTTAGTTGAAACAAAGAAAGAGCTGGTGTTTTTTTAAACAAAGATAAAGCCCACATACTGTGTTGCCATATATCCTTTGCTTAATATGCCTTTTTCCTTCTTGTTTTTCCTGAACAATGTGGTCTGATTATACATCTGACATGAGCTGATCACGAGAGTCAGGAATTAGGTAGGATTCACCTCACTGGCCATGTACAGGCATGCACATGCTAGAGATTCAGTCTGACACTGCCTAGGCTCCCTCTATAGTCCAAGAGGTAGGAAAGGCCCCTCACTCTACTCCATCCTCAGCTTGAGACCCTCTTCAGTGACCAGCTCCACCTACATGGCTAACCTTGGCTACATGGCTGAAATTTATAAAGCCAAATACAGAAGGTATGGGTCCCAGCTGCAGTGAAAGCTGCTGGTTTTACTTAAAATCAACTCTGCTTAATTTCACAGGGTTGACCCAGCCCCAGTGCCTCCCTTCAGCGACGCATTACAGGTAACTTCCGTGAGATTAGTGCATTCTTACTGTCAGGCAAATGCAAAAGGGACTTGCTGAATCATGTCCTCAGTCTAAAAGAGAGACTGTTAAACCCTATATAAATTATATGCCATTCTTAACAGGGTTAATTAACACAGTATTAGGGACAAAGCTGTAGTGCCTCAAATATTTGAGACAGGCTTTTAGCACCTTTGACCTTTCCTGCTCCTTTCCTTGAAGTGCAGAAATATCATTCATATTCTTTCCACTTGGGAACAAGGAAAAGGAACATGGAAAATAAGTTAATACTTATGAATGACAGCATGTTTTTCTACTAAGGAGGCATCATCAGCCACAAATAATTCATTTTTTCCAGGACATAATGTACATCCATCCTATGTCTCCTGCATATTAGCAGTGCTGGAGCTGGGGACAGAGAACACCGGTTTTGCTTTTGCTGTGTGAATAAAGCCATGAGCCTGTATGAATGACTCACTGCTGTTGTGTAAGCTTGTAAGCATCTTTGCGTGAAAGATGAAGGCATTTTAGACGAGCCTGCTCGAATCAGTGCCATCCTCTCAAGCTTGAGGACATAGTTCTGAAGAAGACAGACTTGAAATGCAATAAGATTTGAGCTAATGTGCGACTGGAAAAGAAATCCACCAAAGATCAGCTAGGAAGTATTCTTTACTTCAATTCGCAATTCAGCTTGGCCATGGAAATTCCTCTGGTTAGGATCTTTTTGAACTACAACTCCAATCATACAGCATTTCTGAGGGCAGGTGTGGTCATTCTGTCCATTTTAGGGAAGTGGTAGGTCTGAAACATACACCAAAGGGATGCTAATTTCATGGTAATGTTTTTAGGAATTTGTTTCAACAAGAGCAGATCAATCAATTTCTTCAATTATTATTTGCAGTTTTAAAGGTAAACTTTTTTCCCCCCTGCCTCCAGTTTCCAGTGACCTTGACCTGTCAGGATTAATGTGTGCTTGTATGAACCCCCACAGCTTTGCTGTCATAGGCTGGGTACCAGCCCCTGCTCCTGTCCTCCTCTGCTCAGCCGCATCAGCTGCTTGGACTGCCAGGGGAGGAGAGGAGCTGCCCTGGCAGCCCCCAGACTCCCTGCCTGCCAGGCCCTTTGCTCCAAGATCCCCCTCCCCTCTCTGTAGCTGCTGGCCGTGCCCCCATAAGCTGCCTGATGCATTTAGAGGAGCTGCTTGGCTCACAGGGCAGCACACATCACTTGCCTGGGAAATGGTGGTGTGCAGGGAGCCTGGGAAGCAGGGAGGTGTAGAGGTGTCCCATTTGCAAGAACCGGTACATTCCTTTGTCACAAGACTGAAAGTACATATGGCCTTTATGAATTAGAGCTGTTATTTCTGGCACTGGTTCCCACTATCTCACCAGTCCTGGAAACCCTATTAGCAGGTACTGCACGGATTACATCAATCACAGCCAAACACAAAAAATCTTGCAAAAATTTATCATCTTGCCTATGTAGTCTTGCCTAAGAGATGACACAAGAAAGATAATAGAAACTTGAGAGACAAAACTTGTTCAGCAGGCCCTAATTCTTTACTCATCCAGGACAATGTGTTTCTCTGTTGGCCTTGCTTCCCTGGGCAACTGCACTGAAGCTGGAACACTTCCCTCAAGCAGCCCAAATGCTGGTTTCCATTTTGTAGAGCTACATAATTCGATTTGCTCTGGTGGTTCAAAAGGTCAGTGGGGAAGGGCTCCCATGGAGAGGAGAGCAAGCAGCTCTGGCTAACAAATGGGTGCTTGCCTTGGAAAATGGCACATGTCTGTTCACATGCATCCAAACTGCTAAAGCATCCCACTGAGAGTGAGCCTGCCACAGGAAGAGACTTTACAGATCTTTCAGTCACCAGGAGTAACACAAACAAGAGCCAGAACAAACATTTTGCATTTTAAAAGGGAATCATTATATATAGTGCTTGATAAAGTTTTTTGTACCAATTCGGGAATCGGGAGGGAAAACAGGACCCAGTTGTTTGAGGAAAGCATTCAGATGTAAAATGTGACCTCAGCTCTGTGGTGGTGTTGTGACAGGATAGAGACAAAAGGATATTCAAAACACATGGCTAAGAAAGGGGAAAGAAAAGCTGAGTCCCAACTGCTGTGTAAGGACAATCACTGTGTGTGAGTTGGAAGGAACCACCCAGGTCCAAGTCCACAGACAGGGCAAGAATTAATACAAAGGCAGCAGTTCTTGGAAAATTTCAATTATTGTGCATTGCTAAGGTAAAGCAAAAGCATTTTCACAGCAAATGAATGAAGGTAAAACATACTATTCTTTTTCACAAACAGAACAGGTCAAAGCAGTGTTATTCCACAAGCACTACGGATCACAAAGAAATACATTCCTTAGAAGTACTGTCCTGCCCTGCTCCTACTGGAGTGAGAGACCTCAGTAAGGGAGAAGAATTAGACCTGTACAGGAAGCACCAGTGTGCTACATTTATACAGCATCTCTTATCACAAAGGGTTTGAAAGGTATTTAACGAGCTCTGCAGTGTTCACAGGACCATTCAGCTACCAATGAATACAAGCTTCTCGATTATACCACAAGAGCTGACCCCTGTGCCTGGAAAGGCTCCCCAGAGGTGGGGCAGGAGAACCCAGGCACACAGCACACACTGCCCACTCTGCCTCCAGTGGTCATCCTGGCTGCACTGAGAGCACCCCAGCAACATCACCACCACCTGAAATTTTACACAGAAACCCTCAGTGCTTTCAGCTGCACACACCTCACTGCTGGGGGAGAATTATGTGCATGTTGGTCCTGCAGATCTGCAGCTCCTGGAAGCACNGTACATCCCAGAGCACCATGCTGGGCATTACCTACCAAAGAAGCTGTACTACCTGCTGAGCTTGAGCAAGTAATGCTTTAGAAATGATTTAGAGCTGAAGTTACCTGGAGGGCACTCCCAGCCTTTTTAGCCCTGTGTTTAAAATGTCTGCTTATGACCTCCTCCCCTCCCACCCACCATAACAGGAGATAATTTGTATGAAAAGCCAGATGCTGGTAGAGAATATAGTGAGGTCAAAATGTTTTATACATGTGGTTGAAAAAAAAAAAGGCAGTTACTAAACTGTGGTTTACATAAAGTGCTCTTAGCACTATTTTTTAAAGGCACAGCAGTCCTAGAAATACTCAAGTTGGGTGGTCAGTATTTTTGTTTCAGTTTCAAGCAACTGGTGGAAAATAGGAACAGACAAGCCATGAAATCTCAAGCCTAACTTTCGCTGCTTTTCTGGCAAGAAATCACTGCTCAGCCTGAAAATGTTGCCATAGTCTACTAGAATAAAACTACAGATCAAATGGTATCTCCAAGTAGGTGTCAGTTTTAATGCACAAGGCCTTTATCATGAAGTAGAACCAGGAAAAAAGCCCAAAACCACTGAGGGCATTGTGGCTTTTTTTTTCCCAGACAGTAACAAAACTCCTGAATGGTGCTATTTGTGGTTTGTGCCTGTGCATCAGGAACATGTGAATTTTGGTTTGTAATTATTCAGACACGGGACAGGAAGCCTGAGCCAAGGATAGGTTTTATTTCTGCTCTGAAACTGCCTTTCATACTTTCTTGAGATTGTGGAGGAATGACCCTCAAATCCTGGAGTGATACTCTGTGTTCTCATATCAAGGTGCAAACACATTAAGAGGAAAATTTTGTCAGAAGCCACCTTTAGTCACTTCGCTCACTTTCAACTTTTCTCTTCACCACTTTACAAATAAAAAATAAAAATGTTTCTAACAGCAGGGAAAGCAAAGTCCTTGAGAAATGACCCAGGAAAGAAACACTGCAGTGTTTAAAGAGAAGCTTAAACAAACACATATCAGAAATGTGTTTAAAGCTGCAGGAGCTCAGCCGGAGCTGCTACTTAGCAGCTGGGGAGGCAGAGGACGGCTGTAAGGCTGTGAGGGCAGCACTTGAAGGTTAAAGAGCCCAATATCTGCTTTTTCAACCTCATCAAGGCAGGAACTTTGGCTTATATTCTGGGGGAAGTCCTGGAACTGACACCCCAACCAGCGTAACCTGAAAATTTAGCCCTACCAAGAGGTGTTTTCCCTCTTACAACAATAAAAACCAAAGCAAGATTAAAAGGAGAGGAATCACCTGTCACCGTATGGGATGTTCCAAAAGCTTTGTGGGTTCAGCTGGGTTCAAAGCAATGTTCAGCTGCCCTGCTGCCAAAATTGGGTTTCCTGCTTTCTTGTTTTGAGTATTTGTGCTTCTCTTCTTTGGGTGTTTGTGCAGCTCTGTCCCTTGCCTCACAGTTGGCCATCTCCCTCCACGGCCATGTTCCAACAAAAAGAAAGCTTGTGCATGGGAGTAACGACAGAATTCTACCTTGTCCTCAAAACCTTTCATCTAAAGGCTTGACTGTGTGCAAGAGGTACCTAATGCACCCGGGCAGCCATTTTCTGCACTCACAGCACAGCCAGAGCTGCTGGGTTTCTAGAGTTCAGCTGTGGTTGATTCCTCATAAATACTGCTGAGTTCCTTCCTCTGCCTGCAAAGGGACAGCTCTGTGTCCTCATTTTCACTACTAGGATGTTTTTGAAAAACTCCCCATTATTTTGTACTTTGAAAACATGCTGTCTCTTCAAGCATAAAATGTTGGCACTGATAGACCCTGGGGGCTTTTATACAGTAAATTGATCAGATTATTTTGTTTAAAACTATTGTTCTGAATACAATTAGAATTTCTGGCTCTTGGACCATGTTCATTTTGGCCTCATCACAGCTAAAGTTCTGACTTGAAGCCCATATAAATATTTGCCCTTTTAGCATTTATTTTGATTCTAATCACACTCATAGTTTGGTTGCCTTTTTTTAAAGAAGAAAAGTACATATAAATCAGATTAAATAGATCACTTTGCTACAGTTTTGCCATGAATCCGCAGAGCAAGACATTACTGCCAGATTTTTCCAGCAACCTCTGTAAACATTTACTTTACTGTCCCGTAATTGCTTTAACATGTATCTCCCTGCACAAGCTAGCTATTCACTATTAATTTTATTAGCAGGAAGATTCTGCCTCATGTTCAAACTCCAGAAATTTCTACACTTATTCTTGTTTACCTAAATACCCCATCGGTCTGAGGAAATTTAGTCTGTGCTTTGCAAGCAGGCTGACCTCCAGCACCAGAGCCTTGCAATGAAACCCCAACAGGCTTGAGGTGCATAGCCCAAGCCTATTTAGAAGAGGTCCATTTCAGCCTTGAAGCACACGAATCTCTGACACTGATTTATCCAGGAACAGTGTTTTCCTGTTCACTTCTGGAGGCAGATATTGGATAAGATGAATGGTTGGTAAATTAATATATGTCTGGCTTATAAAAATGGAGTGCAGGTTTTTCTAACAAAAACAAAATTCATTTTTGGATGGACTTCAGCCTGTGGACTGACTCTCCCCATATTCCCAGGTGTGCTTTGGCATTTTGTAGTGAACTAACCCAGCACAATAAGATGGAGCCTTTTAACTTAGCTTGGCTGGTTCAGATGAATAATTTTTCAGTGTGTTCACAGTGGCAAGCACTCTCTTTTCGCAGTGTACATAACAAAAGTTAGCATTTACTGTGCTGCGAAGGCCGCACTCTGCTGTGCTGTGCTGTTTCTGAGGGACAGGCAAAGGCACGGGAGGGGCAGGGCCAGCAAGCCCAGCCCGGAGCTGCCAGCCTGCGGCAAGGGGCAGCTCCCGGTCTGCACACAGCACGTGTGGTTCCCGGAGGATGCAGCACGTTGCATGAGACCACTTAGTTTAAAACATTGACACAGAAATTTATCACAATTAACATGAATTATTGCCTGCCTTGCTAGTTTCTGCAGTAGCCAGTGACTGCTTCTGGAACCTATGAAATTGTCCCAGTGCAATGGATGGTTTATTGTGGTCAGGACCAAAATACTGGAAAATCTACAGTGTTGTTAACTCGGAGCAGCTGCTCTGCAAACACACACAACTCGGGTGACCTCGCTTTGGGGTTGGAAACACAGGGCTTTGCAGAAGGCACAAATCCCAAAATTGAAATGTGAGAATCAATACACCTCAAATATTTTTTGCCATATGCCACAGGTTCATCATGACCTATCTGAGATTCTCCAGTGCAACACTCAAAATCCTACTTGGTTTCTTTGCTCTGAAAATACTTTAAAAAAACCCCTCAGTACACAAGACACCCCAGTTTTACCACGTTTAGGAGTGGGAGAAGGAATTTATCAGAAGCATATTTAAAGGAAGGTCCAGATTTTTCTAACTTTATAATTTTTTTTTTTTTTTTTTTAAACAGAAAATAAACCCATGTTTCAGCCAGTTCAACATATATGTGCTGGAGTTCATTATTATAGCCCGTGATGTTTCTAGCGTTCTTTACTCCATACAAGTGTATCTATACCAGAAGGATATAAACAAAGTGCCAGATGGGAAAAAACCCCAGATATTATAGCCAGACCTGATTATGAAAAGCTCCAGATTTGAATCCAGTGACTCTTTGTTAGACTAATGTATGCTATGCTGCAAGGCAGCCAGTAAGGAACTGGCTACTTCAGCAGAATATGTCACTTTCTTGGATATCTTTTTCCAGTTGTAAGTGACTGTTACTTTTAAACATTCCTGTCTTACTACTTGCACTCGTCTGGCTGCAGCTTCCAGCTGATGATCCTCCTCATGCCTTTCTCCACTAGATTCAAGAGCCCATTAGAACCCATTAAAGTATTTATATATTGTAATCAAGTTGCTCCTTAAGCCTCTTCCTGATGTACTGCATAGATTGAGCACCTTAAAAATCTCTCCCTGGAAGGCATTATCTCTAGCCCTCAAGTCAGTCTGGGAATTCTTTCCCTACTCTGCTTGCCTCCTAACTGCTGGGTTTTTATTTGTTTTCTTTTTTTTCTTTTTTTAAAATTTGTCCTGTTTTTAGACCATGATCAGACCATCTTCCCCAAAACCAATTTACTGAAAGTATACAAAACTGTATCACATATTTTCTCCTATTTATTGTGCCTCCTTTAGCCATCTAAGGATTTTTTTCTCCGGTGCTGAATACATATTAAGAGCTGAATATAAAATATTGTCTCAGTTGCCTGTTATATTCAGCAATAGACACAGAACCCCTTTCCACAGCTGTAGTTGGCAATCCTTGTTCCTAAAGATCAATCCTTGTTCTAAAAGTTGAATCACTCAAACAGTTCAGGAGGTGGTTCAGATACCTCTGATACTCTACTCCTCCTGTTGTTTAGTATTCTACCACCCATTGTATTATCCCATTTTTAATGCTTACTCTCAGATTATGGAGAAGCTGCACCTCCCATTGAGCCTGTGCACTGAGATGCACTTTACAGACTTGATTTTGCAATGCTGATTGAAATATACAGCACAGTCAAAAAGTAAACTTAACCCAGAGGTTGAAATCAGCTTTGTCTGACCACAAGAATTACACTGTTGGACTTCACTTCTCTGTGTCAGAAATTTTTTCCTAAGATTTTTCTCGCTTTTCTGTACAAAATGAGAACTACTCCATTTTTTGCAAATGTCATTAAGTAAATTCCTTGCTCCTACAGAATGATCGTGATTTCTTCTGCTCCTCTTTTGCATTTCAAAACTTTTAATGTATGCTGTTTGGTTTTTCCCCCACTTCTTAATTTCTATGCTTCTAATTCCTTACTTTGTTTTCTCCTAAAGTAGATACACTTTTAGCCAAAACAACCTTTTCATATAGCCAAGTAATACTGACTTTTTAGCCATCTAAAAAAATCTTAGAGGTCTTTGAGATTTCTTTGACATATTGTGTGCACATATGTCATATTCATCATTATTTTTGTTCAGCCCTGATAAAGCAGACCTTGGGGGTGAGTCACCATAGACAAAAGTGCTTGGGACTGGTTCTCTCTCCACTGGATCACATCCATTACTGACGTAATCAGAACATGATCATCAGCTTCTGTGTAAACACTGATTTCTGGCCCACCAAGTAACTCCTTTAACTCCTTAGAAATTAGACTCCAATTGCAGCTACTGTGTTTAAAGAGGAAGAAATTTTGAAATAGAAATGTGCCTTTAGAATTAGGAACTTTAATGATGCTCCACACTGGGTGCCTAAGAAGTATGACATGTGAGCTTAAGGGTCAAACTGGCCTTCTCCTGTAAACCTTGATTTTTTCACCACATTTTGGAGAGGAACTTAAGAAATTATGTATCATGTTCTCTCATTTTATCTATGATCCACAAAAGGTTCTCCACCAGTATCTTATGATGGGCTTTGCAGCAGTAATGCATTTGAATCAGAACTAATCTGTTCTCATTCGCCAATGTAATTAATACAAGCAAAGGTTTCTATAATACCCAATTAACAGACACGTGCATCATCAGAAAACTAATTCAGATTCATCCCCTTCCAGGTTCCTAATTTTCCCTAAATATTGGCTGAATTCTGTGCAGACCAAAGGCTTTTGATAAACCTGGCAAATTAAATGGTTCCAGCTACCTCAGTGCAGATAGCTCCATTCTTCATGGCTTAAAATCCTATCTGCAAAATCCATATGACTTAGAAACACTGTCATAGAAGAAAAAGATAAGCTGCTTATGGTAGTTTGAAAGTCATGTTAGATTACAGTGGAATTTGACTGTTTTTCTGGAGGAAATCCACATGTGTGTCAATTGTAGCAGCTAGAATTGGGTCTCCTGGTTATTTATGCAGTTGGGGTAAATAGAAAATCCCCTGCACAAGCTAAAGCTGGAAGGGCAGCTGCTGTGTCCCTCCCTGGCAGCACAGCAGCCTGCCGGGCTTTTGCAGTCATGCCCTCACCCGTGCTCAGAGCTTTTTGCACAAGTGAAGTGCAACTGGAAAACTGCTCAGCCAGAACCCTCCAGGGATCTTCCCTTTTACTATGCCCTGGTGCAAAGCTGCATAAGTTAGTTTTATGAATGACTAGTACATTGCGTGACTATTACTACATTTATTCCCTGTTTCAGTTGACGGATTTTATAAATGTGTTGTTACAGCTTTGAGTACAACACAAGAAAACTGAGTTTTCAAGCAGGTTATTCTGGAAGCTCAACAAAGGAAACAATGATCCCAGGGAAGAGCTAACATGAAGAGGGGAAAGAGGCTCAGATCAGTGTGTGAAGGTAAGATCAGGGAGACAACATGATCTATTAGGAATGTAATTTTTGCCTGTAATTGCCTTCTTTCATTCTCAGCGCCAAGTGACACTAAGTGTGTGGAGAGACCTGATAAACATGAGTGGGAGAAGAGAACACAAGACACAACAGTGTGCACTCACAACCCAGGGGGCCAACTGTGTCCTGGGCTGCAGCAGAAGGGGGGCCAGCAGGTCTAGAGAGGGGATTCTGCCCCTCAGTTCTGCCCCTGTGAGACCCCAGCTGGGGCACTGCATCCACCTCTGGGTCCTCAGAGCAGGAAAGATGTGCACCTGTTAGAGTGGGTCCAGAGGAGGCCAAGAAGATGATCAGATGGCTGGAGCATCTCTCCTACTAAGAGAGCTGGGGTTGTTCAGCCTTGAGAGTGGAAATCAGTGTGTGCTTTGAGACCCTGCCGCCTGGTGAGCACTGGGGATGATTTGTGTTTGAAAGCAGCTTAGTGTTTAAGCACAAAAAATACGCACTGAGAATTACCTGCTTTTCAGCTGAGACAGGTAAGTAGGGCGCACACAAAGCATGATGTGCACTGCTTGTTTTTCTGGAGACTGCATCAACCAGGAAACTGTTGCAGAACCCCTGATGTAACCAGGCCTTCAGACAAGGACACGTGTCATCAAGCTGTGTTGTGGAATTAAAGTCAGTGGTTAAACTGACAGCATAAAATGCAACAAATAGGCAAAGAGAGAGCTGAACGCTCATAATAAAAACATTGTGGGAGACAATTTTATTGTTGCTAACAATGAACAGGAACCTGCATCTGCACTGGAGCAGAAAAAGCAGTGAGGGAACACAAGCCCAGTCACTGTGACTGCAGACTTGCTGAACTCATTGAGAGCCATGACGAGAAAGGTATAGGCAGCTGGTGCAAGATTAATGATGCTGCCTGCAGGAGAAGGTTTGAAGCAAAAACTGCCAAAGGAAGCAAGCAAGAACTAAAATGATATTACTTAAAATGTGTGTAAGCAAGTACACTGGCAAATAAAGAAGGCCTGGGAATGCCAGAGGAAGTTCCCTAGACGTTGGATCAGAAAACCCTGTATCACTGTATCAGCTCTTTGCCCTGCTCCAGGAATCATGAGGGAAGGACATTGACAAATGACTGCATGCCTGGACAAGTAAATCAAGTTTTCTACTCATGTATGCCACAGAAAGCCGCAACAAAGAGATTCTCGTGTAATTTTCACCCTGCTGTGCTGTCTGCATTTTAGCTGAGAAACCACAATTCAATTTGATAAAAAGGTGAAGCACCAATGCCAGGAGTAACAAATTGGAAGTCCTAAGAAACAGGGTTCAGCAAAGTATGTGCTGGAGCAGACAGATATATGATCTAATTTTTAATGCTCCAGCCTTCCCAAACTTTATTTATGTATTAGCCAGAGAGAAGACACAGGGTGAAATAAACATGGGGATTGGGTTTTTTTTCTTTTAATATATGCTCTGATCAAAAATCAAGATGAAATTTCTGTGCTGTAATTGGCACGACTCAAAGCATATTTCCTTTCTGAAGTCAGTGATTAGTTGAAATATCACTCTTCTCTACGGCCCACAGTCACTCTCTAAAATAACAAGCTACTTGGGTGATTTTCAAGGCTCTTGTTATTTTTGGCTGTTTGCAGAAAATTTTCAGCTATGATTTTTCAAATTGAACTGGACACTTTCAACTGACATGACAAATTTTGGGCAGGATGTCTTGAATCCCCATCTCTTCCAGCCCTCACGCTGTCTGAAGAATTACCATGACCAGAAAAGGCTGATTTCCTTTCACAAGCTGCAGGCATGACAAAGTCAGCACTGATTGCAAGGAATAGGAATGAACTCCTGCTCTCAGGCTAGTTCCTGATGGACAGCAGAAAAGGACTTTCTGAAAAAGCCTCATAATACACCAGAGTGAAAAAACCCCCAGCTATGTTAGTAACACAAATAAATTTGTTTTGCACTCACAGGGAAAAGAAAGCATTTTTTGCACCTCTCTTGACAATTTTTTGGTAAATGCCTTGACCCCAAACATCGCTGTTCTTCTGTCCTCTTATGTTCCCTTTTGGCAGGTCTGTGCAGTGTGTTGGTGGTACACCCCTGCTCTGTTTCGTCAATTCTGTCTGTGAATGACAACTTGTTTTCCTGGGGTGTGAGCAGCCGGTCATCTGGCAAGGACTCACAGAGACTCCAACCCAAAAAGCCAATCTCTTCCTAACTCCAAGCCTGCAAGGCTTTAATGAGGTCTTGTGGAGAAGCGGCAGCTATCAGAGATTCATTAAAGATGAGGACATCCTCACACAGCTACTAATTGCTCTAACTCACTAGATTGTGTTGTTTGTGAAAACTGGAGCCTGCAAAGCGATTCTCTCAATTTAAATTTTTGCAATGCTTTGTGCCTGTTTTGGAACTTTCCCACTCTGCCCATGAATCCAAGCACACAACAGATTTCTTTTCTTTTTTATAATGACAGAAAAGAGTTATTCTGCTGGGGTCTGTGCATAACCTTGTCTAGATAAAATATTCAACTGCTGAAAGCTATGCTATTGTTAACTTTCTGAGAAACAATTATAAAGGTATCATCAATACTATGTCCTGTATAGTGTTTAACTATTGGAATACAACCTTTCTAACCATCTATGTGGAAAGTATTTTGCCGCTGCAGGTCTGATTAAAATCAGAGTTAAAGCCTAGCCTTTTAAGAAGAGATGCACAAGTCACTACTGGATCAAAATGTATTTCCTCAGTGAAGTTAGAAAACCTCTAGCACAGATTCATTTTGATCTCATTAAAAAAAATAAATCCATTCATCTGCTCATGCTTTTTATGAATGCAGTAACTTCCAGTTTACCCAAACAATCCTTAGTTCTACCTTGTAAATTCATTAAAATATGGCACCTGTCATCCATAACCTACGTATCAAAGTTTATGTTTGAGGGTGTTTAAATTAAGGACTATACAGATCAGAGCTGTTAGTACCACTCACTTTTCTTAGAAGTACATGTTAGAATCAAGCCAGTAGGTTTCGCCTCAAGTGTTGGAAAATTATCTCTCAAGCTGCATTTCTACAGACAGATAACCTGTGAAACCGAAGCTTAAGTAATTCCATTAGAAGCATTTGGGGAGAATATTAGCAGAGAGTTTTGTAAATTAAACACAGCAAGAGATTTTAGATCTCAGAGGGCCACGTTCAGAACAGGCAAATGGCAAGAGATGTGCACCTGCATCTGCCAGCTAAGCATGTGTGACATCGTACCTATAAAAACTCACCTTCCGCCCTGTCTTCCCCTCGCCTGACCTGATCACTCAGGCAGCACAGGCACCTGACAGGCACAGGGCTGATTCGTTTTGCTTGTTTTCCTGGGTTGTTTTTCTTCTCATGGAAATATTTTGCAAATATGAATTGACACCCCAACTGGCTTTTTCTAGCTTATTGTAAGAACAGACTTGAAAGAGGGGCAGATTCCCGATCTGAAGGAGGAGCAGGGCTTTGCTCCATGGTGCGGATTTGCCTTGAAGTGTCTCACTGGGCCATCTGTGAGCTCTGCTCTGAAGCTGGAGATGCTTTTGAAATAGCAGCTATGCAGATGCCTCATTCAGATGCTGAGAATCTGCACTGGTTTAACTGTTTCTAGAGAAAGAGCTGAAAATGTCTGCTCTGCTGAAAGGCTGTCTAATGTCCTTCATGGAGTGATCATGGGTAACACCTTTGCACTACAGGAGGCTCAAACTGACCAAAAGGATAGTGTTTACCTGAATAGATAACAGTGCATTGTATGGGTCATGGCTATGAAATAATCCTCTTTTCCCATGGAAAGGGCATCAGAAATCTCAAGCCCTACTTGCAAAGAAGTGAAATAAACACCTATGTGGCTAATAAAAAAAGGCAGAAAAGCAAAACAAAGCTTCTAAAATACAGCTATAAAACATTAAACTACAGTTCATAAAGGTCAGGCTGTCCAGGTATTCAAAAGAGAGACTTGCACCTGCATCTATGGTGGCACTGGCTGAGCATTTCGCATCGGTCTCTCACCAAACTGCTGTGAGGTGCTGGGTTGCTGCACCGCCTCAGAGCTGTGGCCCAGCTGAGACTTGGACCCCTGCTATGCTTTCATGCCCTCTTCCCACTGGAGGATGCTTTTGGTTTCCAGCTAAATCTGTATAAAATCTTTAATAGCTGAGAACTAAAATAATTTTCATGGCATTTTGAATGTGTCACAGCTTTTACCAAAGGAATGACAGGTCAGAAACAACCCTCTTTGGAAAAGCAATGGTTATCACAAGCTCTCCTTTCCTTTCCTAGTCCCTGAGGGTCTGGCAGTCTTAAGGAATGCAGGATTTCCTTGCCTCTCTGGGTTTCTCACTGAGCTGCTGGATATAGCCTGAGTGAGCAAAACCCCATTGCTGCAGTGCAAGAGCTGCCTGGTGAGCTCTCATCAGCCATCCTCAGCAGGTAGCCACGAGTGGCGTTGCCAGGGTGACCTCCTTGCCAGCAGCCTTGTCATCTGCAGGGAGAACCACAGTTTAGCTCTCGCTAGGTACAGCAATTAGATTTTGACAGTGCAGCACATAGCCAACAACGCCATACCGCAAGGCTTTAGCGAGCTCCCTGAGAAATGTGAAGCAGCCTCACATCCAAAATGGAGTTTCCAGTCCCATGGGAAGGTAGCCAGAGCTCCCAGGTGCAGAGTTGTGCTGTAAACCATGCATGGACACAGCCTGGGGCGGCATCCCACAGCGGACACACAGGAGCTCCTAAGAGTGAGTGAGCAGCACCCAGCTCCCCAGAACTCTCCTGGGGGAATCTGCCTGTACAAGGCATTCAGTCAAAACCAGAACAACAAGCACCCTTGCAAAATTGGCTTACAATTTTCGAAGTGGGAGAGGATTGCTATCTCCCTAAGTATTCTGCATGGAGTGCAGGGGTGTCTTAGCACTTACTAAATTACTTCAACATTGTTTTACATGCTCTTCTAATCTACTTGAAGTGGTACCTTTTCTTACAAATATTCAGCAAGGCATTTCTCTTCCTGCTGCATCCTAGAAAGGCATGCACAGTCCCTCGAGACTGGGCTCAGGGCCTCATTGTAGGCTTTTATTGCATAAAGATAGGTGAAAAGCAAGCAAATACAGGTACTTCCAGAAATTATTAGGCAAAACCAAAAACCACGATGTTTTCAAGGGGGTCCATAAAGTGCAAACAAACCACAAAACCTCCAGGTAAGTGTAAGCACAGGGCTCCTTCTGGGGAATATTTTTACACAGCAGTCATGTTTTTAAACCTATTCTAACCAGTGCTGAGAGAATCAAAACAGAATGGATGCAAAGAGGAGAAATGTGGCGGGACGAGTTAAGGGAATTAACATAGCTAATAAGAAGCATGCAGAATAAATTAACTGTGATAGCTGATTTATCTTCAATAAACACATTTATATGTAGCATTACATGAATGAAGGGGACAAGAAGATTTTAACTCTCTGCAGGTAAATGTTCTCCCATTTGCATTTACACTGATTCTCATGCTGCTTTATCTACATTAAATTATAAAGAGGATGACAAGTTCTTTTCCTCAGCAGCACTACAGAAGGAAGGGAGGTTTGTCCAGTCACCAGAGATAACCAGGAGCTGTGTTGCTCAGCTTCACCGCGCCACCTCTTGCATCTGTGCGTGAGAGACGGGAGCTCTCAGCCTCCCAAGCAAGTTAGTACCACCACACCACAAATTAGAGGCAGGAGATACAAAAGTCCTTAAGACAGAGAAAGGATCTGAAGAAATATAAGAACAGGCATGAGAAAGTGGAAAGTGAATTTTCCTTGTTTCATTCCTTAAAAGGGTAGTGACCAGCGGTATTTCATATTCTTCCCATACTGAGGGACAAAAGCACAGGCCTTAGGGCTGCAGCAAGGAGAGTTCCCTCTCTAGGCACCAGGTGCCCTAGAGCATGGTGCGGGTACCACAATAATTATCACAGACACCTCAAAACACTTCTGTGTAAAACAAAGGGAAAATGGTATTGATGACAACAAGCCTTTGCAGCTTTAGAGTCTGGTGTTCAAAATGAATATTCTGCCATTATAGTGGATCAGCACTTGAGTCCACCCATTTCAGTATTCCAGCTACCATCTGCTGTCTTTGCTGGTATTTTTCTCTTCTCTCTCCCCTTTTAAAAAGTCATTCTGGTTAACGATATGTCACCTTATATCAGTGTCCATGGCAGCCTGTGCCATGTACACAGTGTGCTGAACATGAGCTGCAGGGTGCAATTCCACCTCAAAACAACCCCTGAGAGCGCCATGTCCTGCAGCCAGCTCTCAGCAGCACATACATCACCTTGCAGAACGATGATTAAGTCTTTGGCCACCAGGGGCAGGGTCTGGCCCCAGATGACAACAAATTAAAAAAGCAGAGCAGTACCAAGAGACACCATAATGATTTAGATACCTCCTGTGGATTTACACAGGCAAGAGTAACTTTTTTTTTTGACTGATCTGCAGATTTTGAAGGGCTAACCTGTGCCTGCTCTCCAGAAGACAGCTCTATCTCCCAGCTGAAAAGCATACGTGGGCTGTCAGTGATCACCAGTTTGGCATGGAAGCCAGACTAAATTAATGGTTCTGAACTGCACATCATGCTCATGTGAATTCGCTGCAGCTACATGGTTTCTCTGCTGTACCATTTAGGATCATCCTCCCTGCACAGTAAATAATTTACTGTCCCCTTTTCAAAGAGGGCTTCCTATAGTACAGAACACACGGAAAATCATCATGACTGACAAAAATCTAGCTTGTGAAAGAGTTCTTGCACTTTCTGACTATGAATAAGTTATGTCCTATTCACAGGAACTTAGTGTAACTACAATATTTAGCCTGCATGGTATTCAGTATCATCTTGCCTGCACAGTAAATAATTTATCTGTTATTTCCACAGGGGACGTCCTATGAGCGAGCTTGAATGGCAGCTGATTGCATGCACAGTATGTATAGCCCCAGCAAGGATTAGCAGCAGCCCTGTGAGAGCAGCCCTGTGCTTACTGCTGCTGCTGGAACAGCTGAGAAGGGAACGTGGTGCCTGTCAATAGGCTTTTTTAGGGGAGCATCCACGGCTGCATGTGTGCCGGGATAATCCCCAGGATACCTTCAGCAACCTGCCAGCTCTTCTCAGCACCTCAGGTGAGCCTGCAAGGGAGCGAACAATGGATCCACTGAGGGTAAACTTTGCTCGTACCATATTCATCTTCCAAACTCACTTTGAGGCATCTCAAGGGAATGTTAAAAAGTCATTCACATATCTCTATGGTATTTGATTTTTAAAATTTTTTATTTTTTAAAACCAGGTCACTGCTGTTTTACCAGGAATATCCTCAAGCATTTTGTGTGCTTGGGGTTTCCAACTCCTAGTCCTCACTTTGCCACTAAGTGTATGATCCTAAATAAGGAGCAATTATCTCTGACATGATTATATTTCCTCACTCTTCAAGAAGGCTGTGAGTCTGAACTAATGTCTTTAAAGCACTTTGCATGAAAGATTATAGCTACAGCTTACAAATTTGCCTGCTACTTCTTTTCCTTTTGACTGATGATGCATTTTTGTGCACCATGTTTGCTATGTGTCTGTCACTATGCTGCGTTGGCCTTTACCAAGATGTGTTTTATTCCAAGAACTCTCTCTGAAAACAAGGAACAAGTCCATATCCAAAGCCGGCTATCCCAAAGGATCAGGTTCCAGCTGCACACTTTATGCCTTAAGTGCTCCTGAAATCCCTTGCAGCAGTGCATGGTCTAATGCGCATCTCACAAGAATTAAGGGGAGTAGACTCTGGTGCTAGATGAGCAAATTAATCTGATTTATAAACTTCATACATCTCTATTGCTTATAAACATCACACAAAAATGCACAGTTGAATTAGCAGGTTACTAATGTGCTCCAAATGAGGATTTGTCACCAATGTAATGCAAGTCTCTTGAACTTCTACACGAACGCACTACATTCAGCATTTTGTATAACTTCTGAGTGTACTGGGTTAGGTTTTAAAATGTTAATTTGGACTGTGACTTCAATGATATCTGCTTTCTTCTCACAGCAATTATTCAATTCAACTTAATTCAATTAAGCTACAACTGTTTATGCCAGTGTAATTAGGAGGAGAATCCAGCCTGATAAAATACAACATGACTTAGAAATTCAGTGCTTAGGCTGCACTTTAGAATACAGGTACATGATGACGTACAGGTAGCCTTGCTTTCCTAGTCTGCCAATGTCACCAACTCAGACAAACAGCCAAGACAAAAAATACAATCGTTTGGAGACTTCAGAATTCCTTACTGACCTCCTTAATCAGAAGTTTACTGTTTTATACTGGAATGGAAAGTAATGGTCCTGCCAAGTTCATTTTATTGACATTCTACACTTTTACACAGTATGTGAGTCCCCACCGTCTTGGAAAATTCTGGTGGCTTTTTATTGAAAGTAGTCTCAGTTCATATTAAATCTACAGAGACACTTGCCACTTCGTGTACTTTGGAAGACATTTTGATGACTATATTATTAGTTTCAGAATCATGAAAATTTTGCCTTACAATGAGATGAATTACACTTAGGATAAGTAAAGCTCTGCATTTTGCAAGTAACGTGGGTTTCTCTTGTTGCTTGAGCAATAAATTACTCCTGGAACCTGGGCACAAGTCTGCCCGGAGGAGATAATCAAAATGGATACAGTGCAAAAGTTATGCCAGAGTGCCACAGCATGAAAATTTTACTTCTAAGAAGAAGGCAAAATAGAAAAATAAGAAGTGGAGAAGAGTGAAAATTTTTCTTTTGGTTTTGATGCTTGCCTGGTCATGTAATTTGAAGTGTTTTGCTTCACCTGGAATGGAACATTAAGCTTTCGTTCCTTATCAGATCTTTCCTTGCCTTTCATTTGAACAGCTCCCTAACAGAATGATAAAAGTTTGTTTTATTTGTATAGTCTCAGCCCATAACCCTCCTTACACATGTTTTCTCAAGGAATCAAATCCAAACTAAACATGGAGACAGCTTTTTTTATGCTCAGCTGTTTGGTTTTTTTCTGACCCTTGTTATCAAGGAAGTTTACTGTCTAGGGAAAAAAGGTTTTATCTGCTAAGAATGCCATAATAACTTGCGCAGATTATAATGGGGACCTGGTATTAATTGTGGCACCAATTTGTCAGATTGAAGGTAGGTGAGCAGAGATGAGCACTGGTTACTGGGCAGTACAATTATAGTCTTAAACCCCAAACAGATAAAAAGGGAGTCTAAATCATAAAAATCCTAAAGTCTGATAAACACAGTGGGCACAAGGTAAAAAGATGATATTCTGTGGGGAGCTGGCACATATGACACATTTCAGTGCACAAGATCCACTGCGCCCTCAAGATCAGTTTAGTACACCAGCCAAGCCTCTCTCTTTGGTATGGTCTACCAAGCAACACTCTATAGGAGCTTAAGATGATGCACTTTATAGTTTCGAGGCAGTAGGCAATTTTTTTTTGCAGATTCACCCCTGAAAGAAAAATTAAATAATCTATGCTTGCAACTCCTTCTTTCCAAAACATTGTTAAAAAGGAATATTGACATTGATACTATGGTTTAGCCCAGTTTCTTTAATGTTTTGGGCAAGCTTTTCCTGTCAGACTCTCAATTCTCCCTGCTTTGTCATCCTCCTGGAGAACTTACTCAAATAACTTGGGGCAGGAAGCAAAAAAACCCAAACTCTAAATGCACACCAACAGCTATTTGTTCTAACTGCACAGCTCTGAAAAACCACTCCCAATACCTGCTTACAGTCAGCTCAGAAAGCAGAGTTGAGAAAGAAACAGCCTCTTGTCCAAGACATTTTGCATTCAAAGCATTTCACAAGTATTAACTAAACAACCGGTGTAATGTGCCCACAAGACACGTAATGAATGGTTTTTACAGACAGAGGTAGGGGACAGGCTCTGGCTGACTTGCCAGTGGGCCACTAGGAGAACAAACTGCAGAACGCAGCACAAACTGAATTTCCCAGCTCCACTCACCGGGACCCCATGAGTTAATTATTTACACTGACAAAAAGGACTCACGTCTCTGCTGGGGGTCAGCAGGAGTTAAGAGTGTGGCAATGAATACAGAGACAACCTCTCCCCCATCTTCTGGTAGCACAGTTGTCCCCAGGACCCCCGTGCCCTGCCCACGCAGGGGGTGAGCCCTGCCCAGCCTGGCCCTGCCACACGCACACAACCCCGGGTGAGACGGCAGCTGCTGGCTCGGCGCAGTTGGAGGTACCCCGTGGTACCTCAGCACTGACGCGGTGCACAGCGACGGGAGAATCCATCCACTTCAGAATACTTTCTGTGTGTTTATTTTAGCCCTAAATTATCCAAACCTCATCACAGCCCTCGTGCCTTTGGGAGTCAGCGGTAGGGTTGAAAGGCTGAACCTGCAGGTGAATTGTGAGTCTTTAGAGAAGCAATTATTCTGCACTGACAGGCACAAATTTTAAATTGCGAGTGTTGAAATTATGGTACAATTCTGAGTATGTTTCTGGCAGTTCCACACTGTCTCATTGAGAAATTTAAATTTATAGAGAAGACAAAAATAAAAGGTGACAAAAATTGCACACTTTCCCTCAAAATATAAATTATTCAGTAATACTAAAAACGCATGAGCAGCAGTCAGGGTTCCCACAATTCTGTAACATCCTAGTCTTTGGCAATTTCTATTGAATTCAACAAGAAACTCAAAAGTCTTCCTACCTGTCTGCTTTTTTTTTCTAATCTATTTTTTGGTAAGAGGTGGTTATAGCTGTAATAAAAAATATAACAAAACAGTCAAGCAAATGTGAAAAGCTAGCAGCAAAAATAACAGGCCTTGGCACAGAATGTATTAAGAATGAAAAAAATCAATTTTTTTGTCTTACAACAGTGTCTTGGGAACACTAATAATAGGTGCCTCTTTTCTCTCTGAAATGACTTTCCCCTTCTTCGCAAATGATCTGACACAGGACTCTTGTCTAACTGCAATATCTAGATGGAAAGTAAGTGAAAAAAGGAACCTTTGTCTGCTATTTTAAACAGAAATTCTGTCTGCAGAAAGGATGATTAAAATGCTCTGTTGGCAATGATACACGAGTGACTGTCTCCCTGACAACAACGATAATGCTGATATGAATAAAAACCCAGGTTTACATAGAAGTTTGGAGTCTCAGGTCCTAGAAATGTAAGAAGCAGCTGACCAATGAGTATTGTTATTGATGCCTTAATTATCAGTTATGCAACGTTGATATTCTGTTTATTCTATTTTTAGTTGAGTTCTCTTTTTCTGTTGCTATCTCAGAAAAATGTAACAATTCTAGAACCGTGACTCTAACAGCCTCATTTTTCCCAGTACGCCCTGTTAGATCCTAAGTCTGATACATTTATTGCTTTAAAATTTCTTAATTGATTCATTACATCAAGGAAGGACATTATTTGCTTTTCTTTATTGCCACAAGACATGTTTCTATCAACTAATTGCAATGGATGTTCTCATAATTACCCTCCTTTCTGGAAAAAAACCATACAAAGTTAATGTTGTGAAACTATGGGCAAATTATACAATTAGAACTTTTGAAAACCTCTGACAGGAAAGGTGCTTTATTTCTGCAAAATACGGGTTTCAGCTTCAGAGCCAATTGCTTTTTTCCAGGTTTAAATCAAGCTGCATGCATCCATAGCTTCATTAGGGCTGAGAAAGTATGTGTTTGTGAGCTGTAATCAATAGATAAGCACCGGTTCCCTGAACTAAAATATATCTATACATAAAATTGCAATCCAGAGGCTTCCCAGGCTGCACAGCCTCAGTGTCTTCCACCTGCAGAGCACCGGTTGAGGAGCATGGGATTGTCTGGGACTGTCCGGGACTGTCTGGTATGCTGGGGTGAGTACAGGCAATGCCCCATTGCAGTGGGCAGTTCTTCAGCAGACAGCGTGTGGGGCTGAGCAGCTGCAGCCAGGGTCCTGCCAAACCCTGGATGTTGAGATGTTCTGCTAAACTAAGCTGTCAAACAGCAACTGGAGCAAGGTCTCCCACTTCTTCCGGAGCTATCCTAACAACTGGGGAGAGTCAAGCTCTCCTTACAGCTTGTCTCCTATCTCCGAGTTGTATACCAATCAGGAATATAATGCACAAAACATTTGGGGTAAATCCACAGGTCTCCCCAAATGCTGTGCTGAGACTCCACCAGAGCATAGACAGAGGAATTATCTCTCAATCCCACCGTGCTTCCTGCTACAATCCCCACCTGTGCCGGCCTAACTGGGTTGGTAAGAAGCACGACACCCAGCTCACAGAGGGAAATGAGCAGGAGCTTTACTGTGCTGCAGAGTTATAATTACACTTTCAGCAGCCTGGCTTTTACGAGCGTGCCCCTGGCAAAACAAGGAGCCGCTGGGCTGGAGCAGCTTCCCGTGCACTCGGCAGAGCGCTGCGGGCCCGGCGCTCACCTCGGGGCTGCTCCCAGCGCTGCCCGGAGCCCGGCAGGCTCCGAGAGCTCGGCACAGTCGCAGGAGACACGGCGGCCCCGGGGCTGGGTGCTCAGCACGGGATGGCGGTGAGGTGTGCAGGGCTGCGCAGAAAAAGGCCTTCAGCTCTGCCTAGGCGTGGGGGTTGCAAACTACACCAAACTACCCCCATCTTTTTTCTTGCTTTACATATCCCACGTCAGCAGACTGTCCCCAGAGGCCAGCAGGAAATCACACATCGTTTTCTTCCACTCCCAGCAGTGTTTGTTCTATACACACAAACACATAAGCTGCAGCAGAAGCAGGCTGACCCAAGATCGCATTCAGAAGTGCCACCAAGACACTGGAGACAGAAAACCACTCCAGGGGGGCACGTTGGCCCTTGCCAGCTGCAAGGGCTGGCTGCACAGCAGTGCTGCTGCCAGATGCTCGCTGCAGCCCAAACCTGCTCTCCGGGCCTTGCATCCAGGCAAGATCTCTGGAGGAGCTGCCTTTACAAGGAAGTTCCTCAGCCAGTGGTAACAAATGAGAAGGAAATTATTCATATGGCATCGACTGTCATTTTAATGGGCTACTTATCACACCATTGCTACTCATGTCTGCTGTAGTAGCGCTCAGGTGCCTAATTGTTCTGAGCACTGTGCTAACACAGGGAAAGGTGACTCCCTGCATGCTAATCATCTTTCACAAGTTATGCTGGATATTCCTTTAGTTATGGGGTGTGGGGAAAAACCTGCCTATAAATGCATTGCTCAATTTTCAGATACAGCTTTGATAGCAACAGAAGAGTAATTACTAGCTTGGTCCCTGGCATCTGAAAATAATCATTTGACAAGTTTGCTTTGAATACTTACTTCCAAAATGTCTACTCAGAATACACTAATTTACTTTCTGGGAGATGACTAGAAGATAGAAAGCTAAAGCTTTTTTTTTTTTCCTTTGTTATGGAAAGGTACTTCGATCTAAAAAAACCCTTGACATAAGAACAATAAAATTATACTAAAATTAAAGTAAATGAAGTTCAATTTTGAAATATTTGCTAGAAACAACAGTAATACATGTTAATTTAATAAAATTAGATTTTCATTAATTTAATGAAATTAAACGCTACTGTAAATTTTTACAGTAGCATAAAAGACAGCAGTATCAAAAGATAACTACAGCATATGCTTGCTTGTGTAGCTGGTATTTTCAGTTGATTTTAGCATAGCTACTGCTGCTTTTCAAACTGCACATCTGGGCTCTACATGGAGGCTTTGGCAATGCTTAGTCCAATTTGGTATAGGAGTGTCTCTCCCAAAAATCTGGAAATGGGTACCATGACGCCTGCACTATTTGTCTTGTCTGCCTTTACGCTACAACTTGCAGCATCACTTGTAGTCCTCTGGTCTTCCAAACCAGGACACAGAGATGGGGCTCCAATCACTGGGATGAACGTCACGACAAAGTCAAAGTAAATGCTTCGGACTTGGAATTTTTCGCTATAAAGCATTTATGAAGGAATTCTGAAGGCTGAATTAATTCATTATAACCATCAGATAATTCACAATCAACAAGAGAAAAAACAGCTGAACAGACTGTATGGATTTCTTTGCCAGGTTCTGGCCACAGCAGCCTCAGCCCTTCCATGTTTGCCTGCTCAGAGCGGTTTGTCAAGTGCAGCCGAGGCTGCAAAGTCGACAGGGATGGATGCTCTATTGCCTAATTCCCAGCGGAGGGCTACTGCAAGTACAGCCAGTGGAAGTTTTCCCACGTATTTCAAAGAGTGGCAGGGTTGTTATTCAGTGTGAACCGTGACACAACCACAGGCTCTGTTGTTGCAGACCTATTAACGTTAAGTAGATTGGTCCCTTGTGCATAAAAGGTTCTTCAATAAGCAATGAATGTTTTTCAAACAGCTGTGAATGCTTTTCAAGAACTGCTGCACCTACCATTTTTTAGAAGAACAAAAAGACTTCAAGTTTTCCTTAACAAAGAACAGCCACTGAGTTTCGTCCCTCTGTGCTCTTTGTTCCAGCTGATAAACACTTGCCTTAAAATTTCTTATTTGCCCATCCCATTTTTTTTTTGGTGAAGGCTAGAAATCATGATTTTATTTCCATTTTGTATTTGTGGCTACGTTATGCTGAGTTCTCTTCATGACAGATTTTTATTTGAACCAAAATAGTTTTCCATGGTGTTTCTTTCCCTGATTGGTCTAATTTCAAGTGATCACAGCTCCTCTTGCCCTTTCCAAGTTGCACAGATAAAGCCTTTCTGGTTTGCTCCCATATGACACTCCCCACATGTCAGTCACTACCTGATACCTAATCCCATTTCACATCTTCTTTCATGTACATGGGTGAAGAAGGCACCATATATTCTTCCATGATAACTCTTGCATAGGCTATCATCACACCACATATCTATCACAACTCTGTTTTGTAAAACTGAACTATTTTTGCACTTACATTTTATAATTTATACTGCAAGTTTTGTGTCTACTCGTGTTAGTGGCTGGTGAGATCTATAAGGCAAATACTCCATTGATTTTGATGCATTCAGTTGGAGCGTAGTTATGAGACTGAACATAGCATTTTAAAGATGTTTTATTTTGCTAGAGAGGGATTTCCTCAGTCTATTTGTCTTAATATTGGATGCAGGTTTTATGTATTGGTGAAAGACCATTCCTCTTTTGAGCAAAAATGCAAATATCATTTCAGGGAATTAAACATTTCTATTAGAGGTTATAAAGACACCATCACCAAAAATTTTGACTGGATCTACTTTTGTCTACAGCCCTTTGCTTTTCTCATGAGTGGCATATTTAGATACCCTCCATCTTTCCAGGAAATAAGGATGATGGTGAAATATAAAACTGTGGGAGATCCTCTCATCACCACTAATATCTAATTTCCAAACATCCTTGGTTAAAACTGCTGTTTTTAAAACAGGCTGCTGCAGAGTGACAAAGACTTGCTTTATTTTCTCTGCTGCAGTGAAGAACAGGCCTGTGTTAATTTATCTGGAATAAACATGCATACAGCCCACATTGTGCTCCGACACCGTTGTTTACAGTTGTTGGCTCTGTGAGCTGTGCTGTAGATGTGGCCTGTTACAGATGTGTGGGGTGTTAGAAAGGCCAGGCTTTGCTGGCAGCAGGAGGCAGCTCTCGCTCTTGTCTCCCAGCTATTTTCATGAGGTCTTATTCATGTGCCCCTGAGAGTGAGAGAGTCAAAGTCATCTGCCCGCTGGTTATTATGCTGCTGCACAAAGGGGTCCTTCAGCCTGCAACAGCAGGCTGAAAACAAGACTGTTGATAAATTATTGTGGCCCATCCTATTCCTATTTACTATATCACTGCAGCTGTCTGAGGCTGAAGTTAACACCCACATCTGCACATTACCAGGGTGTTTTTACACCCAAAACCAGAACAAAAGCTCCATGCATGGAGACCATGTATCAAGAAATTCAAGCAGGTCTGAAGCTCTCTCATGTAGTTTCTTCAAGTGTTGGAAAGATCTTTCAACTACGTTTAAAATATTAATCCATGTCAGTGCAATTTCTCTCCCCTGGTTGGTGTCACAAAGCTGAAGATATCATTGTGCTCAAGTTTTAATATTAATAGAAGCTGGTGTCAAAACAAGTACTGAAGACTACTTTAGCTAATTGTAACCAATTAGAAGACACTGCTAATCAGAATATAACCTGTCTCATGGGCTTTTCCTGTATGCCACAGACGCCCAAATAACTGTACCAATAAATGCACAGAATTTCCCATGGTCTGCAATATGAATATATCCACCTTCAGGTGTGGACTGAGAACAACAGGTCGCGGTAGCTTCCTGGCTCACTGAAAATGAATCTACTGCAGTTATTTATATTTGTTAGAAACAAAATGCATAGCACCTACCAAACGGAAATGAAATCTCTCCGTTGCTACTGGAGCAGCTATCACTGGGTAACTGACTGTACGTTAGAAACTACATTGACTTTCAAAGCCATATTTGCTTCTGATATATATCTTTTCTGTCTGACATGATTCAAAGTGTTTTATCACATGCAAATCCCTACACCAAGGAAGACAAAATCAAATATGCAGTACAACGTCAGTGATGACTAGTCAAGCAGCAATACATAGAAAAGCATTAGGAGTAATCTCGAACTGAAGTTTGCAAAGCAATGCTGATGAGCAGGAGGCAGATTTCATGGGCTGCATTAATAAGGCAGGTTATTATTCCTTTTTCTTCAACATTGGTAAAGCCTCAGTTGGAACGGGTACAGGCCAGAGCCTGACACACAGTTTTCTTTTTTGATGGTTGAGGGAATCTTTGTGCAAGGTTTTAAGAAGAGGTTACACAAATATTTGTGAGATGAAGTAGATTGTCTTAAAGTTGTACTGAAGACTCTCCAGATGGTCCCGCCAGGTCCTATATAACACTATTTACATCTGTGAATACTAAGGTTAGTGTTCCAGGTTAAGCCAAAAGTAATTTTAAGAAAGAATGCCAAAATAAAACCAGAAAGCTATAGCTACACTAATAGATTTTTGTGCATTAAGCTAATATTGGTTTAGTGACTGCTGCATGAAGCCTTTTCACAAAGATTGATATTTAACAACTGTTTATAAATTACCCACACGTGCTTTAATGTACTCAAATTTAAGATCAAAATCCTGCGTCCTCACTACAAACTGTGAGCAATAATGCAGATCATTTTCCAGAAGTTAATTATAAGATGACAGCCATATCCTTCCTGAAAACAAAGGGCTTGATCATCCTGCTGGTGTTCTGCACTAAGGGCCCTTCTCTTTGGGCTAATTTTGGCAGAGATGGATGCTCTCTCTGCCGTGGCAGGGAAGGATTTCTGCAGGAGCTCATGCACTATCACAGAGCCAGTCTGCCGGCATAACCCTAAATGGGGCTGACAGCTCAGTGTCCCGGGAGCGCGTGACCTTGCAGAAGCGGGTCTGCTGCGGCTTTCCTGGGTCCTGGGAGAGGCGTGACCGCCCCCAGCCCGTCCTGCCCTGGTCCTCCGCAGCGCCGAGCGGAGCCCGGGCTGAGAGCACCTCTGCTGAACACACACCGACACAGGAGCAGGGGCAAGGGGCGGATGGAGCTGATTCATCGCTTGCCTTCGGGATTTCACAGGCGCAGCTCCAGCTTTCAGCCATGGCTGTACAGATGCAAACCAAGCCCTGATGTTGTCTAAATGCACCCGCCCTGCAAGCACCTCAGCCTGATTCAATTAACAGGTATAGGAGACATTGAATCTAATTCCCTCCTGCAGAGCTATCATCCAGCCAACTCCTCATAAACAATCTCCCTGTCAAAGTGGCATTGTCAGCCCACACACAGTTAGACCTGGAGTTACAGCTCATGAGCACTAGTGAGTAATTTATTTTCCACATTTACCTACATGTGGATGTCAGGGTATCAGGTAACAAACCCAAAGCAGCATAAGGTCGATGCAGTTATTCAAACTTGTTAATAGAAAATAATCTCAGTGAGCAGTTTACTCATTGCCTGCAGAGGGAGGGAGTAGTCTAAGCAATGTTACAGCACATCTGGGTTGAGGTTGCTGTTTACTCCTGGAAAGCAAGCAGGAGGGTGCCTACCTGGGACACAGCTTCTTGACTGGTCTTCCTGCTGAAGGAAGGACCTGTAGCTGTCAAGAGGCAGGAGGGCGACAGGTTTAGTCTTAGGAGCAAAGTGGTGTCAGCCATAGGGAAGAGGAGTGAATCCTACAAGGCAATATGAGGCACTCAGCCTAAACAAAATACACAGTGTGCCCAGTAGCTGGGCAGCAGCGAACAGAGGCTGGGCTGGTTTGGAGGAAAGGTGCCTCATCCTTGCCCTCATGGCAGCCCCAACAGTGTTCCAGTTTCACAGCACTGAGGCTGCAGAGAGCTCAGCTGCCCTGTGACTGTGCGGTGTGTGTGTCCACAGAGGTCCTCCTGGAAGGAGATGATGCACCCCCAAGGTCCCTTACACCAGGAGGCAGGACAAGCTTTCTGGATCTCTGAGATTTCTCCTGCCTCCAGTGTCCTCTAAACAAACCAGTGATTCCCCTGCTTGTGTGGGCTGCCCTGCTTCCAAGGCTGTGGGCAGAGCACTCATTTCACAGGGGAGCTTGCACAGAGGTCTAAAATCTCCAACTATGAAATCATTCACATTAAAATTCTATAGGAAGGAAAAAGCTGAGTGGGACAGTTTCTATCCCAGATTCATGAGAGGAGAGGTTTGAACTAAAATAAAACTTCAGGATAAAGCAAAATACGTAACTGGCTCCTTGGTAGGTCAGAGTATACAGTACACAGCAACCAGGTGGAAAGGGTCCATGGATTCTGTTGAATTTACTGCTCAGCTTCTGAAACCCTGAAGTCGCTTCAGGGGAGCTTCCCTCCAACTGATGACCATCCTGCCAACACCACAAAGTTAATTTCACCCTCTTTAACAGTACCTGATGCACATCTTTCAGGGAAAAGCCTCTGTTTCCAGTGTTTCCTCCAGCTTTGGCAGTGCTGTTTGGGACCTGTCCCCACCCCAATGCCCTGGGGAGGCCCCTCTTTTCCTGAAACAGAAATGCAGAGAATGTGAGATGTGGCAGATGAAGCCCACAGGAAAGAAAAGGTTGAAGGAGATAAGGGGTCCTACAGCACAATTTCACCAAGAAGAGTTTTGCACCCTAGAAATACTGCCAGCCTTTTTTCCAGCAGGCTTCAGGGGAGGGCCAGGAGATAACATTTATTACAACTCGGTCCCTTCCCCAGAAAAGTCAAGGATGTTTCATGGACATGCTGAATTACCAACTACTGGCCTGAGTAACTCTTGACCTGAAATCAAATCAAACTTTCATTGTCCAGCAGGAAAAAAGAAAGCCAGCAAGGCTTTTCAAATGCTATGTCAAAGTAGATGGGAGATTTTTGTTAGAATACAGCACCCATTACCACAACTCTTCTAGTGCCCACTGAGCCAAAGTGGCCTGAGATATTCTGTGCTCAGCGTGAGAGGTCTCTGTTTACAAAGAACCCAATATCCAGCATTTTCTCTATAAAAGCAGTGAAGAGCACAAATTCCAGTTCTTCACACCATTTTCTGGACCTGCAGCTGCTTTGACACTGTTGCCAGAGGTGCAATTCACAGCCATCTCAGCCTAAAAAAATGAGCCTAAGTCTCATCAATCAATACTGCTGATTTGTTGCTCTGCACCTTTCTAGGTGTTTCAGAAAGATCCCTGGGTGAAGCAGTAAAAAGGGGGCAGCTACAGTTAACACATCCCCCATGAAGTGTGACGCCGACTACAGCTTTGAGGAGTTGTTATGATGAATGTTTGCAGCAATTGAGCTCAATGGAGGCTTTCGTGTTCCACACACTGCATCATCTCCAGGGAGTTTCCTTTACAACACTTATAAATGAGAAAACAAGATAACTTTAGACTGCACAGCTGCAGGGTGCAGGAGGAAAGCGATAAAATAACACAAAATTAATCCATTCATTCAAAGGCCACTGAGTTGTAGTGCATAGATTTAATGAGGCTGGAACTCTAAATGGCTAACAAGTTTAAAAAAAAATGCCTTGACACCCCACATCCAGCCTCCTCTGCTAATCTCCCAGGAACTGTAGCAGGCAAGGCTTCCCGCATTTTGTAGGTCAGCACCTACTCTAAAATTCATCTGTTTTAGTGAAAATAGAGGGCAGGCACTGGGGACATGCTCCCTGACCCCAGCTCTACAAAACCACATAGTTGGAGATGATTGCTTTTTTTTCCTAGCACTCTGCATTTTGCACCTCACAAGGCTGAAGTGCAGCCATACCTCACAGGCTGGGCTAATGCTCCCCCTCAGAGCTGTGCCCAGGCTCTCACAGCCATGCTGAAATGCCTTATGGCTGTTGGGATCAACTGGGAGCTCACAGTTTAGACATATGCACTGCTCATATAGATGTTGTAACTAAAATCAGGTAAAAGAGAAGTACACCTCTTTGGCTAAGACACTGATATACTGTAGGGTTTTCAGTTACTGGGACAACACTGAATAGAGTAAATTTTTGTGTGGTAACATCTTATTAACTGACACAGACTCCTGGATGCAGGCTGTGGTGGACACTGTTCCCAGCCAGGCATGTGGCAGCCACTGGGTGCCCAAAGAGCCAGAGCCACCTCAGAACCAGCCATTCCTCCCTGCCCTCATCCTCACCTTCCTGGGCACAAAACTTTTGCTTCCGCAAAAAAATCCCCACAAATGTGTTTTCCCTCCTTGAGAAACGGGAGGATCATCACAGGCAACAAATAAGTGATAAAATATTTAGAACATAAGGCAGGTGTAATTCAGTCTGATCAACCTAGGATAAGAACCTAAGCAGGATGGAAGTGGGGGAAGAAACTTGATTTTTTTCAGAAAAAATTTGCTAATACAGCTCTTCAAATAACAGATGTGTATCACAGGAACACTCAGGCTATTGCATCAGGGTGAAGATGGGGCTTTTCATCACATCACTGCAGTGCTGAGTCAGAGCCCACAAGTCACCACACTGCCTCGTGCAGGGCTGGCACCCTGAGCAACAGAACTCCTGCAGCACTTTCTGCAGGGGCAGCTGTAGTAACATAGAGTGTTCTGGACAGATTTCTGAGGAATTGAAGTCCTCCTAGGTTGTCAAATACATCATTCAGTCTTCATTTCTGTCTTGTACAGGCTTCTAAAGGTAGCTGATTTCAGTTTGAGCACACTGACTCACAAACTGAAATACCTATAATCTGCTGACATGAAAGCTGTTTATATAAAACAGATTATTCCATGCATACAATGTGTTTATTTAGAACTGGTATTCTTACACACATATATATATAAAGATACGAAAATTTTCTCTACTGGCAGTATGATTGTCTCCATGTGTATTGGTTATTAGTTTTAGTAGCAGGGAGAGATACAGGGGTGGCTTCAGTGAGAAGTTACCAGAAGCTTCCCAATGTCCAGTAGAGCCCATGTCTCCAAGAGAGACCTGCCACTGGTCAAGGCTCAGCCACTCTACAAAGGTGGTAGCACCACTGGGATAACAGATTTAAGAATGAGAAAAAACCCTGCACAACATCAACTTCAGTCAGAGAGAGGAGTGAGAATATGCGAGAGAAACAACCCTGCAGACACCAAGGTCAGTGCAGGAGGAGCTCCAGACACCAGAGCAGATTCCCCTGCAGCTCATGGTACAGCTATGGTGAGACAGCTGTGCCCCTGCATGCCACAGAGGTCCAGGGTGGAGCAGAGACCCACCTGCAGCCCTTGGAGGACCCCCCCACATTCTCAGAACAGCACCCTGTCCTACACCACCCCATGAAAGGGCTTGGGGGAACAGAGACACCCCCTGCTCCCAGGGCAGCTCTCCACCTGTCTCACACATCACCCTTGCCACTGGAGGCCCCTAGGCTCAGTGCTTGTGCTTTTGGAAATTAGTAATGCACCAAAGTCTCCCACTGCAACCTCTGTCATGGTCAGGCGCTCGGAGGTTCTCACAAAGCACTGAGTCCTTATATTTGGCTGGACTTCCAGCACCAGGCAATATCCCATAATAGAAAGCACCTCACACACACGCACAGAAGATCTTACTCCAAGCTTTGTCACTGACTGGAACAAAACACTGCCTGGTCAGGAAGCACAGCCCATCTGAGGGATGCAAACCTCATGTTGTTTATCCCAGATGCGTATCTTTCCAGTAATTTATCACTTCTATAATCTACTGCCCCAAGAAGGATTATTTATAATCCATGAGGACATTTTGTGAACTCCCAAGGGGCAGGCAAGGACACAGAGGTTGTGGACAGGCTGTGAGTGACCTGAATTATCTGAAATATCATTGCCCCAAGTGATAGCATAAATACCTAAAAACCTGCTAGCAGGAAACAGTAAAAATAACCAGGTCAATAAAGAATACATAGAATATTTCCAGTAGCAAGTGAACAAAGTTGAATAAGCTTGCAAAGCCTAGAGCTGAAGGTAACTCAGATCTGGGTTTTGAAAATTATAGATTCTTCATTTCCATAATTTTAATCCTAGTTCAGATAGCTAGGTTATTTCTGGTAGCATAGTTTGAGTGTGCCAGACTTTCAGTCCATGCACCCAAGGCATCTTTACAATCTTAGCACTGCAGGTTGCCTAAGCTCTGTGCTGGCAGTAGAGACAACCCCTAACATAATGGCAGTCCCCTTCTGGTTTCTAAATATAGTTTAACACTACTGAAGACTTAAGAACTTTCCTACAGAGGTTAACATCGCTTCAGTGCAGACTGCTGTAAAAAATGTATATATACACACTCACAGAGGTAAACACACTCAGTGTAGGTGCATCTGACTCCATTAAAAAGATGTGCCCACTGGGCTGTGAATAGCAAAATTAATTCTGCATGAAATGGCTCTTGTTTGTGTTTTTGGTGACAAACCCTCTCAGATTGATGGGAAAGGTATAATTTGCAGTCTACTATTCCAACACTATCACACCCATACCCCAAACAACCTCTCTTTACTCTTGCTTTCTATTGTCCCAGGAAGTGCAATTCCTGCCATCGATGCAGCTTTACAGATGCCAAAGCCAACCCCAGAAAATTGGGGTTTATCCAGATGAAAGCAAGCAAAAAAACTGCTTTGAAATCCATTGCACAGCCTGTCCATGGTATGGCCAGCACAGACCTGAGAGTGGTGCAGGGACACTGAATGGAGCACTCTGAATACAATTACCCCAGAAGTGGGACTGATGGGCTGTGGAGATGCCCCAGGAGCTGCTCCCTCGCCTGGTGGGGACCCAGAGCACACAGACCATGGCCAGCCCAGTAAATTCACTACACCCAGGGATACTGCCGTACCTCTGCCATCAACACACCTAAATCACCACGATCTTTAGGGAGGTGTTTTTTTTTAATTAAAAATTAAAAATTAATTAATTTAATTTAAAAAAAAAAACCCCTAACACCAAATTTAGTTTGTCCTCAGCTGGGATTTACTGTGATTTGTGCCACATGCTACAGTGCACAGTTTGTCAAGACTGGAGAAACAAAGAAGAGGACTCAGTGTTTAACACAAGTAACACTCACTCCAAGTCTATGGTTATTATGTGACAAGCAATATTGCTGCTGGTGGATGTTTGTTCTTAAATGGAGCATGGTTTACACTTCCTAGCAGCAGGCATGATTTCTGTTAAGCATAATATTTGCCCCAAAATTAGAATAATTTACTCCAGAGCACTCACAGATTTATCTCAAATCTACATCTCTTCTGTGTTCTGTTCAGAGGGCGCCTATTTATCCCAGTACTTCTGCGTAAACCTCTTTAAATGAGCCATTTCCAAGAAAGGCTAAAGTTTCCTTTTGATATTGTCTGCAGGCTAATCCAAATAAGAGAAATACCAGTCTTACTATAGAAAGAGAGAGATGAGATGGAGAGAGCAGTTGAACACACTTCCCTTCGAGAAAACAAAGATTGGCCTGTTCTCTACAGTATTGTACAGTGCTTAGTGCTATCTTCATTTTGAACCATTCAATCTCTTCCCAGTGCTCTCTCCTCTTTAGTATCTCCTCACATCTATTTCTGTCTACAGCCAGAAAAGCCCAGACTGAGACACAAGCAACTTCCAGCCTCCAGGTAATGCAACCAACCGCAGTACACTGCCCAGTGGGGCAGCAAAGGCTTCTTTGTCCTGAAGGGCTTTGGTTTTGTTTTTAAAATATCTCATATGGTAATGACAGATTAAAGGAATAACCATGGGCTTGTCAGCACGTGGTCACGTAACCCATTATTGAATGGCCATGTACTCTGCCAAGACACTGCTTTTCCCAGTGGGGAAATTTTCAGGAGTTGCCCAAATTCTCCATTTGCTGAGATCCTTTGGGCTCATGACTTTGCACTGCAGAGGAACTGGGAGGTTTTCACTCAGGATGACAGGAGAAAATTATCAAAATGCTCCTTGGCAGCAGTGGAGCAGCACATCCAGCACCTTGTGGCTCTGTGAAGGGGAACTGGACCTGCTGTCCCTGATCAGCAAGACAGAAAAGCTGCTTTTATAGCAAGACTCTTTCTTCTTTTGTACTCCTGCCCAAGCTGCTGCCAGCAGATACTGGCAGGGATTTCAATAGCTGTTTTGAATCAGTGCCTGGCAAAAGCACAGGCAGGTGGAACCTGAACATCCTCTATGGAGATGCACTGAGGTTTCAGCATATTCCTGGTCTAGCTCAGCCCACAGACAGAGCTGCACTTTCCCATGTGTGAGATAAGGGAGTCTGAAGAATACATAAGCAGTGTGTGTATTCCCTGCTGAGTGCTGTCCTCCTTGTGCTCCTTCCACTGTTGCCACTGTTGTGTTCAGAGTTGTCCAAGTTTACTTCTGCTGTGCGCTATACAGTTGTTCAGGTGTACACTGGAAAATGAGACAAACACAAGCCAACAGCTTGTATTTCCTTTTCAAACTGGGACTCCATTTTCCTCAGACCCTGAGGACAGGGACTGCTTTGAAGCAGATTGCCTTACTTGGAGAAGCCAAGGCCAGGTTAATAATATAATTGCTGCAGTTAAAAAGTGTCACTGGCAGTTAGAAAAAGTGTGAAACTTTGCACCCTGAACACAGTTTTCGCCTGAGGAATTCCCTGTGGTGTGCTGCCCTCTCACAAAAGAAAATGTACCAGGACATTTTGCTGGCTGGGGGAGGCAGGGGATGGGAAGGTGGCAGTTTTTCAGTCCCAGCTCCTCCCTGCCCCATAGGGAAACAACTCAGTTCCTTCACCCCACTGACACTTACTAAGGAGAGCAGGGTGCAGGTGGGAAGGTGAAAAATCCTTTTATACTGTTTCATACATCAGCACTGGGATTTGTTGTGTTTTGATCATGGAAGTGCCACATCCAGGACTGCAAGACAGACCCGGTACCCATTTCCAAAGATGAGGTGAAAGCATGCAGTGTAGCTCCCTTTTCCCATGCTGCCAGCAGGGCTGCCCACATCCCCATCAGACATAGTTCTCTATGGCTCCAGGCAATGGTTTCAATTGAAACAGTGATTGCAATGTATGCAGAGTCACAGCAAGACCTGTGGCAGCAGCAATAGCTTTACACGCTGACATAGAGTGGTCCATCCTTCATAACAGCAGTGATAGGGCTGCATGTGAACCGGAAGGAGACAAGAGGCTCCCTGCCCAAGTGCAGAACAGGAAAAAAAACAAAGGCAGAAGGAAAGAAAACAAAACGGAAGATCAGAAGAAAAGCAGCAGCAGACTACAAAACCGAATGGGTGGCTGCCTGCATCCGTGGGAATCTGTTACTCCCTAAAGCATTTCAGGAGTTCCGTCTCTAAAGCAGCACATCAAGGGGCTGGATGAGAGTCGCACGGAGCCAGACCCCGGGTGAGCGGCGGCCCCTCAGCCCAGGTGTGCAGCTCTGCAGCTCCCAGCGTGACAGGCCCAGCTGTGGCACTGCGGAGCCCGGGGCTCCCAGCAGGGAGGGGCAGCCGGCAGCACAGCCAGGTGTGCGAGGCCACACAGGCTGATGTGTGACACCACCATTGTGAAGAGCTGCAAGACCAACTGCTTGGGAGTGCAAGCATTACCTAAAATGTCATGAAACTTCCAACCCTCCAAAATCCCATTTTCTTTCCATAGCTGTCTCATTTCTTTTTCATGCCAAGTATAATCTCTGATTTATAAACTGAGGTTTAAAGCCTCAGTTCCTCAAACCATGGGTACACACATCTAAACGAGCAGTCACTGTTAGCTGCTGTGCATCCCCCAGTACTTAATAAGCCAAATAAGCACAGGATAGAATGCTTTGTTCACAGCTTCCTTAGCAAGTCAGCTAACAGTGACGTGCCTGTTTTTTCCCCTCATAAATGAAGGTCAAGATTAATTCCTCACTTCCCTGGACCTCCCCAGCTACTGCCTCCCCCTCCCTGTTGCTCTGCCCATGTTGAGAGTCAACCTGAGAGACCAGTGCCAGTGGTTCAGACCTCTCAAATTCTTGCAAGCCAAAGCAAAATATTTTTCTTCATGTTGTATTTTAAATGTGAAATAAATGGCTTTTGTGGTTATTAAATGCTCCCATGATGTGCTGACATTTAACCATCCCTTCAAGCTCTTTAGTTTACATTTTTAGTTTGACATTATCCCTTAATTCTTTTAATGAATAGTGCAGTTTTGTAGTGAACTGAGCAGTAAATCATACAGGCTCTTTATAGCTGGTTTTACCAAATGGGCTTTAAGGACAGAA
>VYXC01009031.1:173844-241257 GCA_013397175.1 Platysteira castanea
AAAAAAAAAAAAAAAAGGGTAGATAGGTATTCCTGTTCCTGCCTGCAGCTTTGAGCTGTGCACTCACTGTCTATTTTCTCCTGTTTCTCTTTGACTTTCAGCCATTGCCAGGGCCTCATGTGCTTGGAGGCTGCATATTGCACACGTGACTGGTGAGCACACCCAGCCCTACCTCCCTCCTGCCACCCAACCTTTGCAAGTACAGTCTCCCTGCCTTTGTTTCCCAAAGTGTCCATGGCAGGTATTTCCTCATGCAGTCGGAGGCTTCTCTGTAGACTCAGCCAGAATGGACAAACAGGATTGCAGGAGACAGAGGCAGTGGCTATAGCATTGTGGAAACCTGTACACAGCCCAGGAATTGCTGGGTCTGGCCCAGCACACACCTGGAGCAACTTCAGCTCTTTCCAAGCACAGCACAGTAGTCACCCAGATGATGCAAGACAAATTAACTGACCGGCACAGATACTTTGATGATGCTGTAACACTCGGTAGAGATAATTAATACACTCTTCTGTGCAAGGAAACCACTGAAGCTTTGTATTCCCACTGCAGGAATCAAGTGGAACGAGTTCTCAGTTTGCAAAACACCTTACACTGAGTTGCCAAGAAAATTTCTGAGTTTAATAGCAGGGTTAGGATGCAGCACAGTGTGCTTATCTGCTTGTGCAAGCTGCTTTGCTTTGACACCCTACAACCCAGGGTGTGCCATGGAGGAACCAGGTACAAAAAGGGTAACTATTTTGATCACAAAACCAAAGAAATCACAGGACACAAAAAACTGTCTGAAAATTCCATAAGTAGCCAGTCTGGAAGAATTTAGGTTACCTGTGATGCCCAGCATGTGAGCTGGGAAAGAAATTGAAAGTATAAAGTCCCTGTGGAATATTCAAAATGGGAATGTCACATTCCCTTCTAAGTGCACCAAGCCACACCCTTTGTCCTTAGGCAGGTGTAAAGTCATGAGGAGGTGGTAGATTTTGGGAGACATGAAAATCTGACTGCCTCTGAGTTGTGCCATGCAATATTATTGTTGTATTGGCCAGATTATAGAGCATCCCTGTTCAGCCTGCAGCTGTGTGTATTACTGATGTAATTGAAAGCCAAGCCAGAAAGAAGATGAAAAAAAGGAGAAAAAAGAGAGCAAGAGAGAGAAAACAACACGTTTTAGTTTTGGCCTACGACACTTGGGACATTTTATGTCAGAACAAGTGGGCATTTGTCTGAGGTTGGTCTGCATAGACACATCATCAGAGATGCATTTATTATTTATCCAGGCTCTGGGCCTAGAGAAAGCAAAAGGCTTATGTAAACCCCCAAATGGGATTTCTAGATCTTCACTTAGACATTTTCTGTACCAGTTCCCATGCAGACAGCCCACTCAATTAGAGAGAGAGCAAAAAGGATTCCTTCGTCAGAGAGTGGGTACCATTAAGCTCATGACTTTGAGCTGCTCTTGTGTAGCTGAACTGTAATTTTCCCCAAAGTGGAGATGGGAAGAGCTCTAACTATCTACTGCTGGAAGGAAACTACAGATATTACCTCTGTCAATACAAAGCTGTCCAAGACCAAGCAGCTCAGGTGTCTGCTCTTAGTGGGAAAAGAGAAAGAAAGTGATGCTTCTGTCCACCTAACGTAGCTATCCTGGAAAGGAGGGAGCATAGAAAGGCTATCCCAGGTGGGGCATCCCTTTCCCTTCCTTTTCACTGTGAAGGGACAGTCACAAGTCCTGCGCCCAAAATTAGTAGTGAAATTATGTACTCTCAACCTGACTGTTTACACTTGTGTACCTCACTCTTGTTTCTGGACACAATCATTCTGTAGAACTGCTTGATATGGGATTGATAATTCCGGGTGATGATGCACCTCCGCCATTTCCCACTGGAAATCAGTGTAAGCACCATTGGCCTTCCAATGGTGCTTACACTGATGAGGCAGAGGCTGGGGAGAGGAAAGTGCACGTTGTAAATAGTAAAGGTTTGAGAGCAGTAGAGTGTCAGTTCTTAGGAACGGTCATATGCAGCATCACAATATTTGGTACTTAGCTTTTTAAACATCAGCTCACAGAAATTCAACCATATCTCAATAATTAAAAGCCTTTGCTAATAACACCGGCTGTGAAAGAGTAGGTGGCCAAATGAAGCTCACACTGTGTATCAAAGGTCAAAGAAGCAAGTAATTCTTAATTGAATATGCAAATTGCACAAACTGTCTTGATGTGAAGAAATTTGAAAGCAAAGATGAGAATTTGGTGATTCCGGAAATCCAGTGAGATACATCTAGCCTTTAATTAATTATTTGCAACTAGAGAGCTCTCAAAAGCAACAGGGGACCATTCCCAACTGGCTTGGGAATTTCAGACTAAGCAACTGGGAGAAGGCAAGAAATTTACACTTGCAGACTGAATATAATTGGGACTTTGAAGGAACATTGTTGTTTACTACAAATCTATCCATTTTCAGTTTTCAGATAGCTCCAAGTACCGCACTGCTGCATTCCATCTATTTATTTTGTGATTTTACAATCCTTATGGTTTCCTCCACCAGGCATGTAAAAAACCTCCAAACCCAAAATCTGACAGACCAGGCAGGGAAGCAGTAAAACTGACTTTACACAATGTGTTGTGAAATGCAATGAACTAAACAAATAGAAAAGGAGGTGGTATATTTTCTTAATTTGTTTCATCTGCCTTGGGTGTTGCTTAGAAAGCATTAGGTAGGCATTTGCTAATAACTGTGTGTGTTGCAGCAGATGGTTCTCCATTAAAAATCAGAGCTCAGACAGAGAGCTCTGGGAAGCTGTTGGAGGACTGAAGGAACTGTCAGTCATGTGTTTGTGCCTCTCCAGCATTCAGTCCATAAAGCCAGCCTGTGTGAGCCATATTACCCAAAGTTTATGCAATTCTCTCCTATCTCTGTCCTGCTGAGGTATGGATCCTGTACAGGGAGCATGTGGTCTGCAGCTTTTTCCTTTAACCACTGGTTGCAAATGGATGGTGGGAAGCAGCAGCAAAGCTCAGTGCTAGTTCCTGGGCTGGCCAATGACTGGCCATAAATAAATCAAGATAACAAACAGGTTCTTGACAAAGAGCATAAACTACAAGCTAAGGCTGTAACAACAACACTTTATTACATTTCAGTCCCAGGGAATGCTGGACTGTGATTATGTCTCACCTCCTTGATTTCCCTGTGCTGGCTCACAGATGAATTTTTAAAATCTAATTTTGATGCAGTATCTTTGAACCTCAACTTCATCAGATGTGGTGGGGAGCTGAGAGACGTCATCTGCCTCTACACAAAAGGGCTCTTTGTGGTTCAGGATACAGAGTAACCCCGATTTGGCTGAAAATATTAAAGTGCAGAAGGCACCCTGTGCACATGACCAAGTGTGAAAGACAGTTTGAAGGTAAGAAAATGCTATTCAGTGCCATCACTGTGATGTGACTGGAAGCAGTTTGGCTTCTTGGGATGCCAGACCAGTGCTCAGTTTTGCAGCCTGCTGCAAAATCCTTTGAGATCCAGCCCCCTCCTGCACTGCTGCCTTCAGCACCACCACCAGCACTTCCACTCACATCACGGTCAGCCCTCCAACACAACAGAAAGAAATCCAAAAACTACTCTAAGGGATCAAAGCAGGGGATATTGCTGTTCATCTGCCTTTCATCCAAACCAGGGCTTGGTGTAAGGGACTTAGCAGTGAACCCTGCCATGCCATACTATTGTGTGTCAAGAGATGAAGACTAAATATATTCTGGAATATTTTCAATCATGACATCAGAGCAGGTGCCCTGGAGAACATTTGCCTCTTCCTCCTGTCACTGAAATTGTCTGAGAAAATGCATTTATCCCATTTGAAGCCAGCTCACATGTTGGAGTGGGGGGGGAGAAGCTCTGCTCCTTTGTGCATGCATGCACATTCTCTGTCTCGCCATATTTAAGATGCAAATAATCCTACTTGTATCCTGTATAAATGCAAAAGCAGATGACTTAAAGATGTAGAAAGATTACCTCTATTCCATGGCACAGAAAGGTCTGGCTGCTACTCAAGCACGTTGGCTCCCCTGAGTACACACTGCACTGCTACTCCTGGACCAGGACTTTCTCAATTCGTGAAGAGTTTGGCCTAAGGTTTCCCTTATGGAAGCATTTCTATAAATCAAAATGGAAAAACTTCCACAAATCATCCTTCACCAAGCACATTGTGACATATATGAGAGACTTCTTCTAGCCAAAGTCACAGATGTAAAGGACTCTGTAAAATTTCCTCAGTTAGTCAGTGTTGAGTCCTAGTGTCAAATATGGTTAAACATGTCTTCCTTAACAGCAAACCCAAATCACCCACAGGATGATTGTACCTGCTGCTCACATGCATTTCTCTTCTTAATGTCTGACTTCCAGACTTCAACCCAAAGACATAATTTCTCTAATAAAGAACTTGCAGAGTAAGCATACAAGTGCTGCTAAAACATTTGGCTGTCTAGTTACTGAGTGGTGATATTTGAAAGGATATAAACTCATCCACATTTTTGGCTAAGCTATTTACAGCAGCTCCAAGTGCCAAAAAGAGGCAGGTGTGCTTGTTTAAACACATTCCTGTGGCTTTCTTCTGAGCTGACATTGTTTTTGGGTAACCGAGCTTTCACAAGAGCATCCATCAGCTGTGACAAGACCCATCATGGTCAGTGCACTGAGGAGGAAACCCAGGCCCCATGCAGACCCTGTGCCCCACAGGGCCTGGCAGGGAGAGGTGGGAACAGAGAGCTACATGGACTGGGCCATGGCAGCGTGAAGGTAACTTCTCATGGTACGGCTCATTTCCCTGCCTGCACAGGTAGAAGTGCGTGCTTTTATAGCTGCTTTCATGCTGCAGTGGCTGCACCGCTTTAAATATCTTCCCCAAAATAGTACAGCAATACCTTTAGAGAAATAAAGCTGCTTTCCAAAGTTATATTATCTGTAGAAAGTGTGAAAAAGTTTACATACCTGAGCAGAAGGCACATCTTCTCTGTAAGGGGCATTACATAGAGAAGGTTGTTGTTGAATTACTGTAGCACTGAGTCAAAAGCACTGCACTAGGCTGCAACCCTGTCACACATCCTGCAGCAAGGAAAGTCATCCCTGTGACCTGCACTCCTTTTTTTTTTTTTTACTGCATCTTTAGGTAGTATTACCATGTCACCAATCATCTTGTGGACTTACAGCTTTGAATATTCCAAAATGGACTGTAACCACTCTTACTGCTCTCTTACAAGAAAATGGGTTCATTATGTCCTACAAGTTTTTACTTAAATCAGAATGTTCTAATGGTTGAGAACTGATACTCATCATGTTTGAGGCAAGATTTTTAATAATCAACTTTGAAACATTACTGTGCTGACCAAATCTTCTCAATCCTTTCCCATTAATTACTCCGCCCCATAACCAGCGGTCTCCAACCTGCAGGATTGTCAGACCCAGGTGTCACTTTTGCCACTCTGTTCAGAAATGATGAAAGCATCATGAAAAAGTCAGTGTAAAGTACTGAAAGCAAGAGAAGGCCCCAAGCACAGGTTGTCTCATGTTTCTGCCTTGAACCTTATGTGAGCTTTCAGATGCCCAGATGGTTTCCTGGCCTCAGGAGCTCCCTGTCTAGAAATTTGTTGAAAAATTCACACCCTCTCCCTGTTTCCCATGTGAAGCTGTGGGGTGCATGCAGGGCTTGGCAGTGGGGCAGGCACCTGCTGGCCCCACTTCACAGAAATCTTTCAAAGGAGGGGACATCTGTAAAGGTCAGCTTTGCAAATGACCTCCCCAAAAGCACCTGGGGCCCCAGCACGGCTCCGCGGAGCCTGACTCACTGCAGAGGAGATACAGTGGCATTGCTGAAGAGAGGGACAAAACCTTGAGTCATCACCACACACCTCTGGCAGATAACAGGCTTGACATGCTCCATTACATCAAAAGCTTCAACCCAGCTGCCAGGAACCATTTTGCAACCCAAAAATGCAAATGCAATTTCCCCATCTAGTGGTCCAGCAGAGTAAAAAAGCCACTTTTTCTCCTGCAGCTGATGGAGGAGTAGCATCTGGCAGGGACGTCACCCAGCTGAGTGCTCATTCATCCATAGCTCTGCCCATCCCAAAAGCAGAAAAAAGCAGCAGAAAAACAGAGATAAACCCTACAGCAGGATGCAGACCTGCTAAAAAAAACCCCAAAAAGAACACAAATTTTAAAAGTAGACCAAGTAAACAAGCAAAGTATGCTCTAAAGGATGTATAAAGAAGTGTATTCCTTAGGCTGATGCAGGACTTAGTCCAGTGCATTTTGAAACAATCAGGAAACTGGTCTGACAAAATATCAGAATTACCTTGGAAACTTTGAAAAGCCATTAGCTGTGGCAGCAACAAAACTGTTTCCAAGAGCTCAAATTCTCATTCATTGGGTATAGCTCTGACAGCCAGTGTTATTGGAGCAACACGCAGAAATAAGAAACTAAATCCGTTTGGCGAGGCACCTTTCAGCTGCTGTGAATTACAGGTTTACATGGGCCATTCATTGCCATGATTCTCCTCACTGCGACGGGATTTAAAACAATGCAGGATGATGGGGCAGCAGTGCCTGGCCTTTCTCTCCTCCTTCACTGCCAGCTGGAATTCTCAGAGGTTTGTGAGGAGTGAAGGATGGGGCAAGAGCAAAAGCAGCCCCCACTGAAGATGCTGTGGGGGCAACAGTGCCCAGATACTTCTCTTACTTCTCCAGCTGCCACAAAGATAGAGGGTGGTAGAGGTCACTCTCATTGTGCTTCCCAACACATTCCCTCCACAAAGGGGAGGGGCTGACTTTTGGCACTATTGGGGAAGCAGAAATACTTCCCTCACGGCACAGCCCCACACAACGAGACCCCAGCCCTGGCCCTGCTTGCCTCCAGCCACTCACCTTTTCCCTGTGTCTGGTCCTCACAGCACTGAAACTAAAGCCCATGCTGGAGACATGCCATCCCTTTCCAGTGTAAACCCAGGCCACACTCTGTTCCCTTTGCTTTCCACTTTGAGTAATTACCCAAACACAGTTTGAGATGAATACTCTGTGACATTAACGATTAAAGGTACTTATAGCCAAGAGAATTCAGTATCACAAGCAATACAACCAAACTCCCTTGATGGCAAAACTGGACTGCATCTGTGCCCAAACCAATCCCAGTGCTATGCAGGATTTCTGACTTGTTCAGTTTTCTTTTGGAAAGAGTACTCAGGAAGGTATTTTTGCTTGACCCATTATAATTCATAAACTTCCTCTGCTCTGTCATTTTACATCAGCAGCAGAGAAATGGTTTCTTATTTCCCATTTTGTTTTATGGATTTTCCATAGAGAAGATCCAAGGCATGAAAGAATGAGATACACCCAACTTCTGTTATATAAAACAATCCACTTTTAAACATATTTCAACTTATCTGCTCCATGCAGTTATATATAGTGCTTGGTCTGCTCATGAAAAAAAAAAATCATAGGTTTATAGAGAATGAGATATTCCCGTAAAGATCAGATTTCGTTTTAAGAGAGAAAGCCTAGCTAAAATTCACAAGAGAAAAGAAAAAGAAATAAATTGGCCAAATGGATCTTGTCTATTCAGAACTTGTATCTGGGGCTTTTCTGGACCACTCACTTTAATGTAACAGACAGCATTTCTTCATAACAACCTTCAGTTCAAACTGGCCATAGCTGGGAAATAATTTGATTCTTCAACAAGCCATGCAAAATATTTTGCTGGCAACTTTAACAAGGGAAAATCCCCTTGGGGTGATCTGGTCTGTACAGCCCAGAGAGAGAAGCTGCTTCTGGCCTGTGACTTCAGATGATTCTGGGCCTGGAGAATGTGAAACGCACATGAGACATCAGAGGTGGGGAGCAATGGGCATCAAAGGGAAAAAATTTCCCTGGCCAGCACATGCTCCCCTGAGCTGATCCTTATCCCCGTGATCAGCTGTGCTCATTCCTCACAGGGAGGACTTGGAGAGAAAGAAAGGGAGTGCTGCCAGATAGCTGAAGGGAAAAGCACAGCTAAATTGACATCCATTTTGCTGTAGCTGTAAAAAGGACAAGACAAGCCTTTTCAGGTTTTATTATTATTGGAAGCAGCAGAGGTTGGGAACTTGGGGAGCACAAGGATTTGGTGTGAACTTCAAGTACAGGAAGGTAATGATGGGAGTTGGGGTGGGGTGTCGCTGTTGTTTTTTGGTTTGGCTTTTTTCCAGAAAATATAATTGCATACACACCACAAAAGAGAAATTAAAAGTTCATTCCTATCCAAGGGAGACAGCACAGCAGGCTCAGCTGTGAAAAGCCCAAGGCCAGTTGAAGAAGAACCTGGAAAAGCACAGGGTGCTGGGAGTCCCCTCATTTGCCAGTCTGGAAAGTGTCTTGAGAAAAGGGAGTTTCCATTCCATTTAGCTTTTAGAGACTCACAGATTCTCTGTATAATTCCCAGCATTCTCAATACACACCATCTATCTCACAAGCAGGAGGTAAAACCTCTGGGAAGAGATGTCCCCCTGTGACTGGTTTGACAACACAGATCACTTCAGGTGGTTTGTACATTTCCAGTACAAGCCAGCTCTGAGTTTCTCCCCATGTTTTTTTGTTTCAGTGCTAACTGTCAGATGAAGTTTTGTATGATGCTTTTCTGGAAACTGATGTCAAAGGGCCATCACCTTACACCTCTGAAACCACCAGATTCTCATTGCTTTCCCCTCAAGAAGGAGGCTCTTTCCTCCTTCTCCTAAGCAGATGAATAATTCTTTCTCAAACATGCAGTTGGATTCAGAAGACCCAAACCACTCTCTCCACAGAACAAAAACAACTTAGAGAGCAGCCTGAAAACTTTCCCACACTGAGGTTGTCACCTTCTCCCGTCCCTGTCAGAGGATCGCTCTGAAACCAGGACAGTTATTCAGTTTTCTGGCTCTCTCCCTTTTCACTCCTTCATTTAGTGTTAACAAAACACAACTGTGTGCCAAACACAGCGCAGCGTCTGTGGAGAGGAAATGCATCTGGGACAGACAGAATCAGGAGCTGCAGCTCATTTCCCACAGGCCACGTCAGAGGTCAACACTCCCCCTGGGCCACCAAGCCTGGCCAAACCACTGCCGCAGGCACAGGGCAGAGTGTCCCAGTGGCTGGGTTGTGGAGGTGATGCCATGAAAACTTCATGTGACCTACAAACACTGACACCAGCTGCCAGCAAGCAGGCAGGGGAGAAAAGACTGGACACAGTAAAGACCAACATTCCAGATGAAGCCCCCTGCCCACAACACCGCGGGTCAGCCGCTACAGACCAATGGTGCTCATGTCTGGCAGCATCACCCAGCCCCGAACCAGGCACTGGCCCCTCCTGGCCTCCATGTTTGCTTTTCAGCTTGTCCTCAAAGAAGCTTAGCAGTCACTCAGTGCTAAGGGGTGCAGAGACAACTTTCTCTCAAGAACTGAAATGTCAAGAAGACACAAGAAAGCCTGGTTGGAGCCTTTCGCAACAGGAAGGAGGTTGTTATAGCAGTAATTTACTGTGGTAGGTTTTGCAGCGTGATTGCAACATATCATTACACCAGTTTTATCCTTTTCCATTTGGCAGACACCAATTCCTCCCCCTGTTCCTTACAGAGCACAAGCCAACATGGCAGCATTTCAAATGGTTTCAAACTCTGCCAATAAAAATATGTAAAAAAAACCCTCAACAACTGAAAATTCTCACAATTGCATTAGCTTACCCAAAACTAATACATACTTATATACACACATGTAAGTAAAAAATATACACAGGTCAGCCAGCTTGAAAGGGTGGCGCCATGAAATGGTGGGGTTGGTCTCTGTGAGTAGATTAAACAAACGAAAGATAGGTTGAGTAGGAGCCCGAAATGAGATGGGCTGTGCGGGTCTCCAGGCAGATAAACTCGTGCTTAGTTGATAGCCTGCTGCCTCAAATGCTTTATGTACTTTCCAGGCACAAAGAGAAACCACACGCCCTCTTTGTGAGACTTCTGTGCGCTACAGACCACGGAGTCAGAAGTCACAGGGACAGCAGAGTATCAATGTTCTGTTGGTACTAGGGCAAGGGAGCATTCAGGAAATAAAATATTTACTGTGATGGTTTTCCCCCACCCCCTAGGAAGATCTGTGCTTGTCCTGCAGACCAACAGTCCCATGGCAGAGAGAGAGGTGTTCATTAGGAGCCTTTCTTGGAGAGGCTAAAATGAGTATTTCAGTTGCTGAAGCGCATCCCTCTCCAGGCATGGCAAAGTGGAGGTCTTCCCAGTGAGATTACAGACCCACCTCCTACAGGAGCCTCAGCTGTTTGTGCAATCAACATGTGGGGAAAGGCATTTTCTTCCCTTTCTATGTTTTCTGGAGATGGCAATGGGGCAGTTTTTGGGCATATCCCAGCTGGAGGAAGGTGCATGAAAGTCTAAATTCTCCTACTTGATCCCATTTAAGATCCTTTGACTTGATACCTATTTGAGAGCAAGGCATTATATTACATTAATCTTCCCATCTAAGTGATGGCGAAAGAGAGTTGATATCAGCTCGGATTAGCTCTCACTTAATGGAAGATACTCCTGAGATATTTTCAGAGGATGGTAAAAATAGAACAATATATTGGCTTCTTAATTGAAGGAAAATAAATTGCTGCAAGGTACTGAGCTTATCCTTCTGGGGAACTGTCTGTAATTCAACTGAACCAATGTAGTTCTCACTCAGGGAAGGAACTCAATTTTAAAAGATATTAAAGAAAATATCTGTGACAGTTGCAACCATTCCACATCTTAGGTCTAAGGAATTAGCAATTAACATACAGTGATAAGGCTGTATTTGTATTCTAGATATCAAACCTTTCTTGAGCTCCAGTGCAATCAAAAAACACTCATTGTTACAATATGTTATGTACAACTGGATTCATAGTGGTACCAGACTTTGAGGGGATGGTGGGGGGAAGAAGAGATGAATAGAGAAGCAGCCACTAATCTTTCTTCCAGTTAAATTCTCGTTTATGATTTCAGCAAAGCAGCATAAGTAATGATGAGGAATGAAAGTATTTATATTTTCTTATTTAACAATGTGAAGCTTCGAAATAATATTTTGATTAAAAACGGACTTCAATATCTTGTCAAAACAATAAGCCCATTCTCTTAAAGGTCAGCTATTACACTTTCAGAAAAAAAAAAAAAAAAAGAATAATCTTCTTAATCCTAAGTGACTACTTCAAATGAAACAATAAATGACTTATTTCTTTCCATCCTTCTGCATATATTATCAGCAAAGAATTAATGAAAAGCAATTCCAGTGAAAAACCCTCTGAGGGTTTTTAAAATGTGGATCAGTTCAGCACAGAATAGCAAATGCATCTGTGTGGTCAATAGAGTGAACAAATGCTCAGGAAACAAATTTGCAGAATGAGTAACTGAGCGGTAAGAAGGAAAAGCTTGCATGTTGTGTAATGTTTCTGTATGAAATACATTTGAATATGAATCCTTCTATATGCAGACAGACCCTTCTTTCAATCATGAAAAACTGTTTTACAGTTTATTTTGATGATTACATTACATAAAGCAAACAATCTACTCCCTCGTGCCTTCTGTACTGTGGTGGGCCCCACTTCTTGGGCACCTGGTCAGCTGCTCTTGGGCACAAATCCCAAAAGCAGCTCCTTGGGAAGCTGTCAGGTTAGCAAAACTGAGCTTGAATTGGAGGGGAGGAGGGAAGGGAGGGCGTGTCTGTGCATGTAATGATCCAGAAAAGGAAGATGGAGATTTACCATGGTTTGATTATTTTCCTGTACAATTCTCAATTTGGTGAGTGCTATTGTAGAAGAGTTTCTTGCTTCTGCTCTGTTCAGGAATCCAAACATAATTTAAATATTCAAGTCCATATTTACAACACTGCAAAAACTAATTTTTTTTTTTAATAAATAAATGGTTTAAGTCACAAGGGAGATGTCAAGAGGTTTTTATACCACAAAGTCCTTTTCTGATTATTTAAGAAAACTTCATTTTAAGCACTGTGCAATCTCTGAATGAAAGTTCTTAAAGAATTAATTCTTCAGAAATAAAACTTTTCTGAAATCAGTGTATTGTTGTTATTAAACAACTATTTCAGGTGTAATTCTCAAACTGAATGCAAGCCTTTTAATGTCAAGAGAAAACTGAGCAGAGGCAGCTGTGAATATCTACTGTAGATAGCCAGTGCGTATAAAACAAAATGATAAATTCTTTCAAGAAAACCTACAAATACCACCAAGTTTGCAAACTATAGATCACCTCAACTCTACAAAACCTTTACCAGTGCTGGATCTCCATTGAATTAAATTGTGTAAATCCCTGATGTAGAGGAAGTGAAGGTTTCTAACACTAAGAAAATTATATACAAGCAGATTAAAAGAAAATACCAACAGAAAGCTTTTGAGAAAATTCAGAGCGAAACTTTACATTAGAAATTAGGCTAAACCCAAACCAAGATGGCACATTTTGAAATAGGAATGCACACGCTTCCAAATGCCAGAGGATTAAGTTGAGAAGCAAAAGGGATGGAAGATGCACTTCATTTACTTTGCACAATAGCATTAATAAGATCATTTACTTGAAACAACAGACATTTTATAAGGAAAACCTTACCTGGTGGTCATCAGACAGGAAAATGGCATTGGTATCTTCATTAGTGGCAGTGAGCTGACATTTTCAAACAAGTTGCCGTAATGACCAACTCCATCCTAAAAAGGCAATAACTCATTTGGAGCCAATCCCATGGCTGGAGCTGTTTCCTACTGCTATTGAACTTAAAATCCAGTTTTTATCAAAACAAAGTCCTTTCCCTTTTTGTATATAGCTGCTCAGAATTGTAAGAATCATAGTCCTACCACTCTAAATAATCCTGAGTAACATCTGCTTGAACTGTCCCAGATGACTTGACACCTTCAGCAAATGCTGTCCCTCACTAGTCACCCTCATTGTTTTCCCACATAGCTGTGAGTTCATTAAACAGTGGATTGCTCTACACTCTCAATGGAGATCATATTCCCATGTGAAGACTGGCCATTTGTTCCTCCCTTTTTTTATTTGTGTTTGTAAATCCATTAAAAAACCAACCAAATGAAAAAAAGCCCGGCAAACCAGAATCGTGTTACCCGACAACAGCTCAGTATCTATACAAACATGTGTTGAAGTCCTTACAGTAATTTTACACCTCCAAGGACTCTATATGAAGTAGGAGGTTTTGTTCTTGAAACCACCTTAAAAAAACTTAGCAATCTTACCCTCTCATGGTGTGAACTGCCATGCCTGTATGATTTGTGTCTTTTTATTACAGCATTCCACTTCTACCAAGCTTTTGATGTAACTTTTATTTCTATATTCTGACTTAAACTGGGCATTTTTTTTCCTATCCTTTGTTTGTTTATATGTGCAGTATTTGTTTCTTGTCCGGTTTTATGTGCTGTGATTGACAGGGTCTATTTGCTTGTAATAGAATTTGCTATTACCTGACAAATTTATTATATTCTATCATATTTAATCCTGGATTACAGGATTTTCATTATTTCAACTGCTTGTGATGTGTCACTTAGATTTGTTGAGTCTTCCATGCACAATGGCTTTTCCGGTTTGAAAAAGAAATGCATCTAAGCCTTGGAGACATATAATGCCACCAGAATAACTGCAGCCAACCAGGCTCGGCTGAGGTGAAGTCCATCTTTCTTGCAAACAGTTAGTCCAAATGCTGTCCCACTTCCCAGGAAACCTAAACTCTGCATCCTAACACTACCTTTCCAACTCTGGAAACATCCCGCTTTACTGCTTAGCCCTGGCTCTGCAGTGGGTCACACCCTGAGTGCCTCCATGACACCACCCTCAGCACGAGGCTGCAGCTCTCAGCATGATCCTCACCACCAGCCTTTCTCTCTCCCCTCCACCTCAGCAGCACAACGGTCTCAGACAGAAATGGAAACACAATCAAGTGCTTGGATGTCTTCATAACTGAGTTTAAAAAAAAAAAAAAAAGAGAGAGAGAGAGAGAAGGTGAGGCCTCCCTGATCTAGGAAACTGCTGGCATAGCAACAGCAGAGAGGGAAATTGGTGCGGAATGTTTTTCAGCAGTAAATCATTTTTAAGGAGTCTAAGGGCAACCCTTCCCTGCTTAGCAGGCTCCTTGACAGAGGGCTGTCTGTAAGGGAGGAGAAAAACTGGTTCTTTGGCAATTTGGAATTAAAATTTCCAAAACCTCACATGAAAAGTGGATTTTCAACATATAATGTGGCAACTTCAGATCTGAGCGTGAAATGCTAATTGCAAACAAGGTCAAGGTGACTCATGTCTTTACAATAAAACAACATATGTTCATTAAATATTAAATGAAAATATTGGCAAACAAGCTTGATTCTAGTTTTTTAAAGAAACTGGAAAAGTTACAGACTGAAGAAATGAATTGGAGATAATTTAATGTTTATGGATTTCAGTAAGAAATCTGATACACTGCTGTTTGATATCCTGAGGGAAACCATTAATTAAGTTGGCTTGCTCTGAAATGCAGTTAAATTGATACAAAGCAGACCACAGAGCTTCAGAAAAAAAAAAAGTATAATTGTAAACCAGAGTCCTCCTAGTCCTATTAGAGCTTTGAAAGAGCAAGCTTAGGTCCTTCTGATTTTGCCTAAGGGAACAGCCAAGTTGAGAGATGCTTCCATTTTCAAGCAGACACGGTGCTAAATACCAAAGGAGCTGCTGAAAATGAGAGAAAGACCTCGAGATGGCAGAGCTAATGAAACAAGGTTTGTGTGGGACATTGCCTGCACTACAGTGTCTAGGAAACGGAACCTGACTGGAACTCCGGCAGTCTTCAAAAACAGTGAGAGCAAAGATGATCTGGCTGTGACACCACAGAGAAAATTACACCTCAATGCACGGGGGATGCTACAGCCAAGTAACTCGGAAACTGGGCAGCTACAGTTGCCTTATTTTAAAGATTTCTGTGTCCAAGATCACCAGCTAACATTGCTGATATTTCCTGCTTCGTGTATGCAAGATCTGACACCTTCCCTAGCACATACGTACATATCTCTGAGTCTGAGCCATGCAGCTGTCATTGACCTTGCAGTCAGTACTTAGGCTGCCAATACTCAGCTGTCTGTCAAAAACACTCAGCAGCCAAAAGGCAAATAATTGGAGAACAAATGGGTGAACTCAGCTATTAGTACCAGCCCCAAACATCTGGAGACTGGTTTATTGCTGAACTACAGCTGAGTCTGTGCCTGAGCTGGGTACAGATTGGGAAGTCCATGAAAACAGGTTTTCCTACCAAAGTTGCACAACTTTTGTTCTGCAGTCACAGCAGAAAGAGAAGGTGGGAAAATATTTTCATAATTTTGGGACTTTATTCGCTAGCTAGAGGAAAACAGGGAAATACAGAAAGAGATAAATGGGAAGTGAAGACTGTGTTTCCCCCTCCCAACTTGAAACTGCATTTTCTATAGTTATGAGAAAGGTTTGTGCTGGCCCAAACTCTATTTGAGCTTTAGGGGTTTGTCATACATTTCACATGAAGATTTCTCTTGGGTGAAGTTACACAATTCTGCTCTCAATGGTGGATTTTGTGTTCCCAGCCTATGCTCCAAAGTCTTTGACATCAATTCAAAGTGCATCAGCAGCTTGGTAGGAATTGCAGCTCCTATTGAGTTGCCTGTTGGATTTTCCATCCTCATCTGGGTGAATCCTTGGCTGGAAACCACCACCCTGCACCACTGCAACCCTCTGCCTCCCAAACAGACCAGTGCTGTGCCCTCCCCACAGAGTCCAAAGCCATTGAGGACTTTGGGTCAGTTTCCATATTTCAAGGAAAGAACCTGTCTGTAAAGGGTAGCACTTCATCTGACTGGGCTGCAAAACTTCCTAGATTCCCACAGCTGCCTGAGGAGACAATCACAAAAGCCAAGTTTACCCTCGTGGGAGGCTTTTCCCCAACAGCCTCACCAGTGAGGAGGGAGAAGGCAAAGCAACAGCCCCACTGTCTCCCTCCGGAGCAGGGCCATGGCAGTCACCAGTGCTGTGCCATCAACTCCCTCCACTGAGAGAATCGAGCTTGGCAAGCTTGGCCTTGATGACAAGATTAATTTCACTCACTTCTCTCTCTAAAGGTTTAAATACTCTATGTAAACCTTTAGAGTGTTCCAAACTTTTATTAAAAATATACTTCTAATGGGTTTTCATTAAGAACTAAGAAACAACTACTATTAAGACATCTGTAAATAGCTTATTCCTTATCCTCAGGATATAATTCATTCCTAGTGCATGCAGGAATGTGGCACCAGGTCCAACATATGGGAGAAACTGGATAAAAACCAAATAGACCAGAAATCATTTTTTTGTGCATGAAAATGTTTGTACAATATTCACACACACTTTTTTCATGTTGTTATTTTTCTTTTTCATTTTTGCAAGACTCCTACAATTTCAATTATGTGGAGTATTTCAGGGGAAGCAAAATGCACTAAAGAAACTAATACCAAAGTCCTGATGAAACACAGTGTTTTGCACTCTCAGCTCTATTATGAATGACAATAAAATGCCCTGGCTGATAATATGGGAATTTGTTCCATCCTTGACATAGTTTCTGGAAGTGCAGCAAGTATCCCTCAAAGACCAACATGTTTTCATTGTTAACAGTAAATGTTTTCAGAAGCTGTGAGATCAACACATTACTCCAGTGTACAATGCACAGAAATCTCAAGTAAATAAAGATCTCAGGCTTCAGATTTGCTCTGAGGCTTCACAAAACCACCACACTTGTTCTCAGCAATGGGTCTGCACTTGGTCCTGCACCACAGCTTAGGCTGACTCATGCCCAGTGACACAGTTACAGTGCTACCATAGGGGATGCAGGGGCTCCAAAGCATGGTGGCTTTATAAACAAGTAAATTTAGTTGCTAGTAAATTCCTATCTGCTCAGGAGCTGCTGCTGCTGCTGCTCAGGGATAAGGTGGAAAGCTCAGCAAATGCACCTGCAGCAAGTGCAGCTCCAAAAAAATCACCACTGGGGTCTGTCTAACTGGATTTAAGTTCCTCACGTCCTTATTCTATAGGTGCAAAAAACCCTTCAGAACTTTCTGTCTCTTTATAGACCCTCAAATCTTTTAAATGGTTGTGCAAGGAACAAGCAGTCACAATTAATCAAGCTGCTATTTATCTAAAGGGCTCAGATTGAAAGGCAAATGCAAATATTTTGGTGATATTGCTCCTCAGGAAAAAAAATTGCCTAGTGAGAGTCCGCACCCAGCTCGTGAAGTGACACTTGATACAGATTATCAGCAGAGAAAAGGTTCCATGTGCCCAAATTCCCAAGTTTTGTTTCACTTAAGTTTCAAAACAATACATGTTTGCATGCATGCCAGTTTGAAAAGTCTCCATTAAAAAAGCCAAAAAACACAAACCACCACTCACACTTCTGCAATGTCTGTTAGTTCAAAATCATTTTGTAAACAGCAGTAACGTATGAGGTTGCTGAAATATCATATCAATGGTTTAGTCAAGCTGTCATTCTCCAAACATGTACTGACCAAACAGTTTTGGGAATGAACAACAGGAAGCTCAAACCAAGATGAAGGGAGGAAAAAAATTCAAGCCTGAATTCTTGGATTGACTGAGGGTGGTTTATTTTCATTTTTGGGATTTGTTTGGATGAAGTTTTGTAAATATAAAGCCTTTGTTAGCTTATGAAATGCACTGGTTTATTACATTAAATTTTATTTGGTTACCTCTTTATGATAAGGATGATGAAGCAATGGAAATGCAGGCTTGGATGAGAAAACCCTCTTATCACAAACATCTTCTAAAAAAAGTCAGTTCATTACTATGGAGACAAATCACGCTTCTTCCTGGGAATTAAGTGTCTACATGGCTTGAAAGCTGTCTGACAAATTTCACACCTAAGCAGAAGAACTGAGAACAGATTTTTTTTTTTTATTTCCTGCTTTACAAAGAAAAAAACCCCAAGCTATCCCTATATCCATTAGTTGAATACTTTATCTCATTTCTTTTCAGGTAAGTTCACCTTGTCAGGAGGCCACCAGGAAGGCAGGAAAACAGTGGTATAAGTGGTGTATTAGATATATGAAAAGTATATAAGATGGAGGTCTTTTCATACACGTGGGTGTTCCCTGGAACTTGGTAAAGTAATTTGCCTTTTATTATATGGGCACCCAGAGTTGTTGCAATAGGGATGTAAGAACATATTTAACTTTTGCTGAAAGGACTTGAATAAATGCTTGAATTGGTCGCAGATTTTAATATTTCTTAAACCTGTAAATGCTGGTGGGGGATCTGTTGCACCACAGGATTTAAAGAGCTCTGGAGGATTTGCCCCTCTCCCAGGTGAACAGCAGCCATGTGGTCCCTGGCAGCTTCTGTGCCTTAACAAAACACGCATGGTCCTGTAACCAAAACTCTGCCCTGCACTTCTGCAAAATGTCAGCTTGGATGGCACATAGGAAGGGCATAAGGAAAGGAGGAGAGACAAACAGCAGGGAAAGTATTTTCCTTCTGACATTAGCTTTCCACCACATCTCACCCTAAGACCAAAACTTTGGATTTCCTGGGAACAAAAAAGCCACTGGCAAGCTCTTGCCTGCACCTCTGTCACTTGCTCTAAGCTAAAAAGCCTGCAGGTTATGGCCCTTGCTGCTGCACTGTCAGTGAACTGTGAGTTACATTTACAGCCCTAGGATGCAACTGGAGTTGCGAACATTTCAGAGAGCTCAGAGGACCGAGCTCTCGGATTTTCTCAACCCTGAGTCAGTTAAAATCCTTCATCAATGCTGGGCTCTATGTATGTCAACAGGCCACAAAACCAGCACTGAAATACTAAATTTCACGTCCAGATATAGATCAAATGCTTTGCCAGGCTGTAGGCATCTCCATTATAAATGTGGACAGCAGAAGCACACAACACTGTAGCCTGAGCATCAGTCCTGGCTGCAATGGTCTTGGCCCCATTAGAAATTATTCATGGGAAATATTGGAAATGCGACTGCAGTTTTAGATAGGGGGAATAAAATGGTCAAAGGAGAACAGACCTTTGCATGACCCAAAACTGTGGGATCAGGTTCTTTGAAAACAACCTGCTTTAAGATGTGCCAGTCACCTCTGCTTTGTCTTTATTTAGGTGCTGAACAAACACAGCCCCTATTGAGTACTGAGGCAGGAACTTATATTTTTGGAGCAGACTGAGAAATGCTGAAGGTTTTCTCAGATTCTGGACACTCCAGGTTTCTGCAGTTAGATGTCAAGACAGCCCAGCTGATAAATTCAAGTGCACGTTTTTATCAGCCCCTCAGTGGGTGCAGCCCTTCCCCTCTCACATCAGCCCTCTCCCCCTGTGCTTTCCCCTGGGGCACAGGGGGACACAGAGGTGCAGCTCTGCAGGGCAGGGGCTCAGCTCTCCCTTGGGGATGGGCTGGCCCTGCAAACACAACACTTCCACATCCTTTGTGATGCTGTCAGAAATCAATACCAAGCAATGCTGTGCCTGCAGCCTTGCAATGGAAAAATAATTAAAAAAAAAAATCAATAGTCTAACAGACCCTGGCCAGTCCTGGTCTGCTGAAGAATAGGGGCACAGAGAAGAGCTCAAGCACAAGGGAGCCACAGTGCAAAATTTACATTTTTGCACTAAGCAAAGCTGCAGGTAGACTCAGCAAGAAGGCCTGCTTTCCCTGCTTGAGAAAGGCCAAACATCAACAAATCTCAGCACCCAACAGCAGGAAAGCTGTCACAGACCAGCCCTGGTAAGGAGGAGCGTGACAGAGTATTTTCCCAAGGCAGGAGCAGCCCTGCTGACCTTATAGGAGCACTCTCAAGATCCTGCATCTCTCAGCTGGCTGCAAAACAATCTCCTTTACTGACAGCACTTTAGAGAGGCACCTAAGACAAATATTTAAGGCAAAAAAAAAATCTAATAAAACAAAGCATTAGAGTTTAAATTTAATTGGCTCCCTAACAAGAGCAGATGCATACTAGGACCAGTTTCATTGGTCAGAAAAGGATAAAATTTTTCCCACTCATATTTTCCATTTGTTCCTTAAAGGTGGAAATAACCATATGGACTTTGTAGTGGTTTTACTTCTAGAGCGTAGGAACAAGAGGTCATGTGCTGTCCTTCCTCAAAAGCATCATGATGCTTTTGTCTGGAAAGGCAAGTGGCCCCCAGGGGCTGAAGAGACCCAGATGGGCAGTAGCTCAAACTCCAGAAGTTCCTCTCTTGCCTGGCCAGCAAACCAATGCCAGAAACCAGACTTACTCTTCACAGTTCTCATTGAAAGATGGGGTAAAGCCTTGCTCTTCCTGCGGTGAGAGAGTGCAGCTCTGCTGATGGCAGCGCTCAATGTGTTCTTGAGGAGCTGCTGGTTTTTCTCCGTGTCCAAAGTCCTCTGTTTATTTTGAAATAGTGACAAAGTCTCTGCTGCTCTTCAGACAACGCTGTTGCCGTGTCAGTACAAAACATACCCCTCTCCTCTGCCTCTGTCTGGCCACCCCCTCCCTGCCTCTGCCTGTGTGTGACGGGTGGGAGGAGAGCATTTTCCTTTTGCAAAATTACCCCTCTAAATCCTTACCTCAGTTGTTTCTGGACAAGCCTAATGCTGCATACCTCTTCCAGCCACATGACTCTGCTGTTTTCCAAACCGTGGCTTCCTTCTCTGGCCTGTGAGCATAACCCCAGAGCACAACGCACTGCCCGCACTGTCCCAACTGCTCAGCATCAACCAGCTCTTTGGGCTGGCAGGAACTTCTCCAGTTGTTCCCCCAGAGTGCACAGAGAGGACTGTTACGAAGGTGAAGGTCAGTGATTTTATATGCTCTGTGAATGTTTTCTCCTTATGTTCCTAAGATCATTCCACATTAAAAAAAACCAAACAACCAAACAAACCAACAACAAAAACAAAACCTGTTCACAAGAGCAATTTCAGTCCATTACATATTTCCAGTGCTGAGGTTGTGGGTGTTTTACCAAGAGAGAGATCAGAGCCCAAGTGGAGGAAGGCTGGCAGAGGTGCCAAGCCCTGTAAGAAGCTGTAAATGAGCAAAGAAGATTACTGGTACATTTTTCAAATGTCATGGGGCTGAAAGACAAGTGTATTTAAATGACTTAGAAAAACATAAAGTAATTGAGATTTCTATCTGAGCAAAGCCAACATGAAAAATCCTCCATAAGAGACAGGGTGTATAGCTTACAGTCTCTTTTGGATATTATATCACAGAACACACATCCTACTTTTTATCACTTTCCATACAGTTACTTAAATTATAAAAGTGAACCAAACCTAAAGCTCAAGGGAAAAAATTACAACAGCTATACACATGTATTGGCCAGTGGGACAGAGGAAACTGCACCTTACCAGAGCAAAACACATGAGCTGGGCCAGAGCACAAGGTCCCTGTATTGGGCCTCGTTGGGCAGCAACACATCCCAAACGCACATAATGGGTGATGTGGAATTTACATACATCACTTACACACCACTCCCTAAATCACCCTCGCTGGAAGGAGACACCACTACTGTTACCCAAGCTCTAGGCAGCAAAGGGCAAAACACTGCACATGAATCTTAATGAAGTTATTTTTTGGAGAAAATATTTTTTGCATATTTTATCATAGCAAAAGAATGACTTCAAGGTTTTTTAGGTATGGATTGGCTTTCACCCAGGTTGCCAGCGTCCCGACTGCTGCTGGATGCAGGCAGCCTAAGGTGCTAGACTGGCATGCAGAGCTCCTTTCCTCTCTTCTCCACGGCTGGCCTGTGTTTGTCCACAGCCTTGCCCCCATGGGAATGAGCCTGCCACGGAGGTCAGGGAACCCTCCCCATGCGGGAATCCTTGTCCTCAAGGATGGAGTCTGCCACAGGAGGGCATGTTGGCTCCACACCTGCAGGCTTGTAGCCATTGTTAGCAAAATCCTTCAGGACCTCCCATTCTCACAGACAGCATCATAAAAAACACCTGTGCACCCTTAGCAGATGGCCCTTGCCCTCTTCAGCATCCTCTACCCACAGCCTCACAAGGCCTCTACGTTGCCAGCCTTTCTTCCAGTTGCCCGGAGGTACCAAGGGACAATGGGATTCTGCTCTGTTGAGGGTTCACAGCCCTGGAGAAAACCCAGAGCAGGCAGGGCCAGGCTTCTGCCTTCACCAGCACGGCATAGCCCATCCTCCCCTCAGCAATGGCAACAGGAGAAATTCAACACCGAGAAATGCTAAACCCCAGCCAAAACCAAAAGCCAACAGAGCAGGCAGCCAGCAGGGTCCTGCAAGTATGCAATACGTGGCAGCATGCTGTGTTTTATTAAACAGCAAGCACCTCGCAACAGAAGAACCGTCTCCAAAACGTTAATCTTCCTGCAGTTGATTAACTGTCCGGCATCCAGACTCACATTACCTCCGAGACGGAGCACGCGTGGGAGGGAAACTGGCAGCAACCGCCGGGAGCGAGTGCCAGTGTGCGATCGTGAAGTGCTCTCACACCACATTTGGGATTATTGCCTTGCGGAGATACCAAATACTCCCCCTGCCCCCATCCTCAAATTTTTCCCTTCTTTTTTGGTGGATGCAGATTAGGATGAGAGGAAGTGGGTGCCTGTTTGATTTTCAATCGGACGCTCTGCCCTGATTCTTTCAGGCAGGCTGAGGGATACAGACGTGCCGCCCAGCCCCAAATGCTTGCGTGCGAGGCTCTCAGGAGCCTCCCGGCTGCAAACACCTCTTTTTAATAGGAGCGCTGCCTCTTCAGAGCTGCCTTGCCATGCATTTGAACAGGAAAAGACCCCTCTCAGACAACAGCATTGTTGTTTTGTTGCTGTTCGTTTCACTCTGCAAACAGGAAAGGGACCAAGCTGTCCCCGTCTCCCAGAGCATGTGGCTGCCACACACATGTCAGCCGCAGCAACAGGAACGATCTTGTTCCCGTAAGTCAACAAACAATGTTTAGAAAGGTCTGTGCTGTGGGAGGATTTCCTAACGTAATACAAGTCATCAGACTTAAAACACATGTCTGCTCTGGTGAATTTAATAAAGCAACAAGGCTGTGTAGGAAAAAAGATACAAGAAAACAAGAACTTTCTCCTGATGACTTCATCCCACAGGGGTCAACAGCAAATCAAGGGCAGCATTTGTTGGGAAGGGGAAGCTCTGGAGATTTCTTGAAGAACTTTAAAGGAAACTTGCAGTGTTCAATAACAAAATCAACACTTTTCTTATTAAAAAAAAAAAAAAAACCAAAACCCCATCATTTTCCCATCATTGTACTGAGAACATCACTCATGCATAGAATGTCGCAACCTGTTTCATCAAGGAAGGAGCAGTTTGTTTCACCTCCTTTTTACTGTGTGGGCAACACAGGAACATGCGGATAAAATTGCCTCCCCCACATACCTTATCCACATGTGTATTTTACTCAGGCAATACTAGGGGAGAACAACAAATGAGGTTAACATTTTTAATGTAAAAAGAGAAAAGCTCTCCACAAAAGCCCCCAGACCATAGACCCCAAGCCCCACTAAGCCAAGAGTTTGAAGGAGCTACATTAGGGTTGCAGCAGCAATGGAAATTTGCCCCTGCCTGCAAAAGAGGCAGAGAGGGATGGACAGCCGAGAAAGGGTCACTGGGCTGCCCCAGGCAGACACTCAGACTGTGTTCACCTCACATGCACTCAGAATAAAAAAAGACACTTAGAAAATAAAATCGTGGATCTTTTTTCCATGTTCTAGACATAACTATCAAAATGAAAGCTGATCCTGTTGTGTGGAAGCCTCTGAGTAATCTGCTGAAGCCAAGAGGAAATCCTAGGGGATATTCACGGCTCTTGGCAGCACAGTCCTGGACCAGCTGGACCTTGACCTACCCCAGTGCAGCCATTCCCAGGTATGCCACTGCCTACTTCCACCAAGCAGGGCGTTACAGAGTTGATATTTTTTTTAGTACATACAGTTGTATGTACTAAAAATAAAATTAATTTAAATAAAATAGTGCATATTTGTGCAGTACACTGCAGTTATAAAAGTTTTATCTCTCCTTTTTGTATTGCTTGGGAGCACAAATACATTTCTCATGTATTGTCAGGAAGATCTTCTTCTTTGCAAATTGAGGTGTTCTAAAGATGAATGGTCTGCTAATCTTTTAAATTTAAAACAAATCAAAAAGTAGCACATTGTAGAAACCTGCATTAAAATCCCACATTCACATATGCATACAAACAGTATCTTTCTGTGGTTTAAGACATAACAAAAACAAAGCCCCCACACACTTTTATTAACTCTCGCAATCATCTTTTATCACAACACTTAATCTACCTTAAGCTTTTGTGCAAACAACAGGAGATGCACGAAATCTCCCATCTCCAGTACTACACTCGATTCAATATTCACCACTGAGAAGGGCAGGGATAAATACATACAGAACAACAACAACAGCTCCCTGTGATTTCTCCGTGTGACCAAAGCTAAAGTTATTTACAACACAATACAACATTCACAGAAATAAAACATTAGTCACTGGCTCCGTAACCTCAAGTATTTACCTGGCTTCCCAAAGTTCCAGAAATCATGTGCTCAAATACAAAGAATGAGGCAGCTGTTACTGAAATTCCACAAGCCATATAAAATGCAGTTATTTAGTACAGAAATTTCTAAACTGTGAAAATGTTTAACTTCTCTTTGGTTAAAAAGTAAGAGAGTAATAGTCAACAACACTGACCTACTTCAGCTGCTTTATTTAGAGGATGAAAGAAAGTTTAATAAGCACTAGATGATTTTCCTCCATCTTTACTAGTTGTAAAGCCTGTAAGCATGTGATGTTTTTATGTAGTCTTGTAAAAGTACATTTAAAATTCTTTAGTATGTGTAGTTATATTGACCTAATGAAGTTTATCATTTCAGCCAAAGGATGTTGCTTGTGAGGCTGTTACCGGCAGGTTTCCAGACTCATAAAATACAGCTGCTTCGTGAGTCCAGACGATGCCCCTGGCTACCTGAGAGCTCAGCGACAGATTTAAAAATACAATTCACAGGTCACTGTCCTCAGACAAAGCTTCAGCTAGATCTCAGTGTGTTGTACTACTCACCAAGGGCAATTTTAACATACTGTAGCTTTACATGCAAAGAAGAAAAATCTTTCACTTTAATGATCTGAGAGTGAAACTCTCAGGGAGGTTTCTTTTATTGCTTCTGACCTAAATATGAGCTGCAACTCTCCTGGTGCTCCTCTTTGACTCCAGGAGCTTTTTAGCCTCCCATATAGCAGTCTAACAGCACAGTGGATATGCACTTCTCATTGCACCATACCAAAGCAAACGTGAAGTCCCTAAATTTTAAGGTCCCTAAAATAAACCTCATCAACACAAACCTAAAAAGCAAAGATTCGCACATAATAATCTGACCATTGGAATGGTGATTTCAAGCATCAGTTCTACAGATATCACTTTAAAAAAGTGGTAAAATCTGATCATTTTGGATGTGTTGAATGAAAATAGGTTGCAAGAAAACATGATGCATAGTGTAAAATAACAATTAACCTATAAGCTTTCATAAAATCCATTTTCTACTAGCTCTGAAAAAAATCAAGGCTGTAACAGAAAAAAGTGGGCTCCTTTTCTACCACAGTTAGACATTATTTTAAACACTTGATGGTAATTGCAGGGGACAGCAATTAACTGAATGATGCACTCCCATATATTTAAGTTTGTTTTGTCTCAGAAAAACCAGAAAGGTTGTGAAGATTTCGAATGTTTTGCAGAGGTTTACAAAATGCAGAAATGCCACCTCTGTGTGTGTTGTGTGCACGCAGGCACAGGTTGGGGTAAAGCCACAATTCTGATCTCTTGCCTTGGAAAAAGCCATAAAAGGTCTGGAGAGAGGAAAACCTCAAAGCATCATTAAGAGTTTTGCTACATATTTGCGGTGTCTTTGGCACCTCCTCCCTTGGCATTTGTCGCCTTTCCCTCAGCGCTTTCAGCTCTGCCAGCCCCGGCTCACCCAGCAGAGCCCGGCTCCCGAAGCACCGAACAAAAGCAGCTCCTCCCGCCTTGCTAGTCCCTCCATCTGCTGCCGCAGCAGGGGTGCTGGGAAAGCTCTGCTTACATCTCACACCGCATGTTGCTGGAAATTTCTGCCATCTGCTATTGCCTTTCCTCCCATGCCTCACAAAAATATCGGTGACTAAAGAGAAGGCAATTCCTTTATCAGATGTTTTGAAGTGGTGTCAATTTGAATCATGCCTTTTTTTTGATCGCTTTTGTATTCACACAAACATCAGCACAGATTAAGGGATAAACATGCAAGGTCATATTTATACAGATAGCAAATAACTAAATATATTCAACAGCCTACCCCAAACCTATTTCTCACAAAACCAGTTTTTTAAACTGTGATTTGGATGACTTTTGACCCGTGTGAACAACACATGATTCTCTCCCAAAGCCAAGCCCTAAATTCATCACACAAGTTATTGCACTGGAATGTAATTTCAAACCACAGAGTATCCTACACAAACACACCCTGGCTGTGCCCAGGCAGCACCCAGAGCTGGAGACCAAGCACGCAGCAGGGCAGGGGACCCTCCTCAGGGTGCTCTTGGATTTCATGAATTTGCATTCACACTGACAAGCCAAGCCTTGGCTGAGGCCAGATATACAATTCAAAATACACCTGGCTACAAAGAAGCATTTTAAAGCAAGGAAAATCAAGCATTTGGTGACTTAAATATCCTCTACAGTCCCTCTGTTGTCCAAACACAGGCAAATACTCAGCAACAAAGTCAAACACTAAAGGCTTTCAGGATGACCCAGCACACTGACAACATATTGCTGAAGAGCAGCAGACCCAAACCCCTGCTATGAAACACCTCATCATGGATACAACAGACAGCACAGAGGGACCACGCTGTCTGATGACACACAGCTTTACAATCACCCTGTTCCTTCTACACAATTTTAAGAGAGGACTTACCTTTGTGGGTGCTCCGAGTGCACGGCTCCTCCTGCTTTGCCTCGTCTCTCTGCTCACCAGGGCCAGCACTCTCCTTTTCCGGGTGACTCAGGCAGGAGCTTGTGGCAATGGAGGCAGCGGCTTCCCACACTGTCCACAACCCCAAACCACTGTGCTGAGCAGCCCCATCCTGCCCAGGGATGGAAGGGGTTAGGGGCAGCTCACCAGGAGCCCCTCCATATGCACCTCGACTCCCAGACGGGAGCTGGGCCATCCTCACCTGCGTGCACTCAGTTCCCTGGCCTGCAGGTGTGAGGGGAGAAGCAGCCCCAGGGGCTGTGTCGCTTTGTCCGAAGGTGACACCCTGGCCACTGGCAGTGCCTTCTGTGTCCCAGCTGTCCAGGCCCGCTTCCGAACCGCCCTCGAACAGGCCCAGGTGGGATTTGGGGCAGCAGCGGGGCTGAGGGGCTGTGTGAGGGGAGCGCGGGGCTGCCTCAGATGGGTCACGGCTGGTTCCGGCCGGTTCCCGCTGCCCCTCTGAGCCCCTCAGGGCTGAGGCGGGAAAACGGTGCTGGGCACCAGGAGTAGGGGTGAAGGGAGGCTGTAGGGGCAAAAACAGCTGGCAGCAGGATTAATTTCCCTTTGTTTCTCACCACCCAAATGTATTTTAATTGTCAAGAAATTAAGTTAATTTTCCCCGGGTGGAGTCCATTTCTCCAGTAAGGGATGTCCCCATTCTTACTGTTACCCAGCGTGGCCCTGCCCTGCTGAGGTGGGCACCGGACATTTGGCCAGAGCTGGCCCAACACAGCCTGGCCACATCGTACCAACCACAGCAGTAACCCTCTGTAAGCAGTGTCCCATGGGACACCCAAACCCCAGCAATAAACGTTGTCCCGTGAGACGCCCGGCTTGGGGCTGGGACAGGGACGGATCACCTGGAAGCCCTGCAAAGGGGGATAGTGAGAGGGAAGGTAAACCAGCCAACCAGGCAGCCCATGAAAAGGGTAGGGAATAGCTTACAGTGATCCAAAAACTTCCAGGAAGAGGAGTGAAACCCCATCTAGCCAACTCGCAGGGACAGAAATCAAAGCATGACTTGATTGCAACCTACGTATCTCCTTGCGGAAATCCGAGGTATGATGTAATGTAATTTATATGAAAAATACTCAGAAGTGGATTGAAACAGATTCTGACTTTACTTTAAATGTAGATAAAGTTAGACCATGGGACCAGAAGAGAAGCCATCCATTCCAAGCCCCACTGAAGACTGGCCAATCACTGAAAATGAAGAGTGGGGATTTTTGTTGTCATCATTAATTGAAAACTTTCCAACACTTTCTCAACAGGTGAATGAACCCACACATATATAATATGGGCTTAATGAATAGATATTAAAAGCATTAATGAAACATTACCTCCCTCTTCAGAGCAGTGATTTGGTGATGTTTCTTAAAAGGTGCACCACACAGCCATTTTCCTCCCCTAATCATTAATCATTACCACTCCAGCTAATAAGCAATGGCAAAGCAAAGGTTTGCAATATTTTGTGTTCCTTAAAGACCTGTTGCAGCAACACTTCTCAAATATGGAGGCTGTGATCCACAATTTTTCTAACAGTTGTTCATGTTAACCTTTGACCACCCAACTCCTCACTTTGTTTATAACACAGCAATATTACACCTCCAAATAATGAGAAATTATGCTGGTTCAATTCTTCATTAGGATTATTACATAGTAAGAGTTGTGAATGGTGCATAAGGAAAATAAACCATTAAGAAAGCATTTGCCACTACTGGGTTCAACTTATGGGACTCCATGGAGTACAACTCACTTTTATGGAGACTTGGGGAGCTGCCAGGAGAGAAACCATATTATTTGTTTTGACAAATTTAGGGCAGTCCACTTTATTTACCAGGAACTGAAAGAACTCTACTTGCACCAAAGCAGCATAGCAAGAGACAGCTTTTATGGGAAAAGGAAGACCTAGAAACTTGTACTGTTTTGGAGTGCTGCCCTTTCATGCTTGAGCATGAAACACATGAAAGAATTGGTTCCCTTGGGTACACAAATTAAAAGCCCGTTCACCACGCAGTGCAAAGCTTCTCATTTCTGAGCAGGTGAACATGTAGCAACTAGACATGTCATACAACATAATATCAGGTCTAGAAGCCTGGAGAACTTGTTTCTAAAAAATTCAGGCAAGGTCACAGCATGCACTGAGGAAATACTGCTCTACCATGGATTTATTTTCTGTGCTTAAACACAGAACAATTTCACCAGACTTACTTCACAGGCAAAGTTGACCTGGTGAAGAGTTAAGAGGTCAAGCAAGAAAGCTTTCAACATCTTTTTGATATTTCTGCACACCTCCCATGTTGAATAGCACATGAAGACACACTGGAGTGTTTATCAGAAAGTGATTTGCCTTCAGGAACCATAAAAAACTTGATTTGTCTTCTGCCAAATTTTGTGAGCTTGGAAAATCTCAATTAGATAAAATACATGCTTTAAAATGGAACACTGATTTATCTGCTTTTGGGAAGGGAGGTGGAAGGGACAGAATCTCTGTGATTCTTTGTCATAACATTCTGGGGTTTTATGTATAAACACAAATTCTGAAACATCTATAAAATTTCACTTAAACCCAGAAAAGACCAAGGATACGAAATACAAAATATTCCATTTCTAGTATAGCTTTGAACAGACAATGCATCTTCATGTAGTATTTGATTTAATGCCCATTTTATCACAGATGGTATAATCACAAAAAACTGAACACTTGAAAGGGATTTGACAAACAGAACCAGATGTAAAACATCTTGAACTTACAAATTCATCACAAAGATTAAGGAGGACTTGAAAATTCGGGGTTTCAAAGCTTCCAGCAGACCAACACATCTGTTCAGTCCAGAAATGCTTTCCTACTTCCTGATGTGTTTACACAGTGAGAAGATGCAGTAGGAACTAGACCAGAAGCAATTCTGTTTGGGGGGGTTTCATTACCTCGTCTCTGCAGCAGAGCCAGGGCACAGAATAACCACAAATAAAATGCAGCTGAAGAACATGGATGCATTGGCCTCAGGAGAAGTATTACAGGCAGGTGGGAAGCAAGGAAGAAATGTGCTGTTGTACTCCAATAATTAATGTTAAAGTGGAAGTGGATGGACATCAAAGAATCCTTCTGTCTATGAGTAACTGTGCTTTTATTACTGGTTAAGGGAAGGGCCCTGTGGAGTCACTTTGCAAAATCATTTTTAAACTGGAATAAGAACACCATGCAAAAGGATGCTCCTTTCTATTAATGTTTTTAAAAAGAACCAACCAAGCAAACTAACATTTCCTTTACCTAATCTTCACAAACAGCTGCCCACCTGAAGAAATTATGCCCTCATCTACTCCAGCCTTGTAACCACAATGTACTGTTTATGTTGTGCTTACAAATTTAATTCCTCACACTGGCCAAGGATGACCATTAGCACCTGTATCCTCACTGCCACAGTTCTAAAGTCCACCACAAAAAGCAAACACTAGCATGCTTGGAAAGGTAAAATGCCTCAAACTTCCCGAAAACACTTATTTGAAACTTGAGTGCTGATCAGAAGAGAGCAGAAACTTGAGCCAAGTATGGGAGAGCCAAGATCTAGGAGAGGTGAGCAGACACCACCAGCAGCCAGGAAAGGCAGCAGTACCAGAAGTGTTATTTCCAGTCTCCAGTCATGGCTCCTAAATCCTTTAGAAAAAATCTCTCAAAGCTCTCATCCACTCTAGTGGTTCTGGATACTGTCCACATTAATCACTCCTAGCAAAAGAAGAAAATGTTATGCTTGTGCAAGCAAAAAGCTCATCAAGCTGCATGTAAAATTTAAAAGTTTGCCCTTTCTAGCATTTGGAGTCCAAAAGCATAATGGAAAGAAAGCACTGAGTCAACAGCACAGCATCTGCAACCACTTTCAGTGAAGATGGAAGATAACCAGTGCTGGAGGCATCCTCAGGAGGAGCCTTCCTACGTGACAGATGCCTTCAGCATTCCAGTCTGCTGGCTATTGTCACCATTTGGTTCAAAGAGAAACACTGCTGGCACAAAGCTGATTTTAATATAACTGCACCAAAATATCTCTCGCCCCCCAGGGATTAGTTACCTAGCTGTCTCCCATAGTTTCCAAGCAAGATTCAAATCTGTCAGCAATTCAGCCTCACCGTGTCAGCTTTGTTTGTAGTGATTTCTAGATGCTGGGCTCCATAAAAAGATCTTGTAGCATGGGAAGAATCAGCATTCTTAGTACAGAACTGTCAGTGCTGGGCACCCAGTGCTTATTCAACCTACTTTGGGTACCATACATTAGCAGTTTCTCTCTGAGTTGAGCTTCGGCATGAAAACAGAAGCATATTCCTGAGGAACCAAAACATTGTTCAGCTGCATGGTGGAAAAACTCCTGCTAAAGGAAAGGGTTGTGAATATTTTGTTGTATCTGAACTTTGGATCACTTTAAAGCAAAAGAAAATTATCCTTGGGTTCCATTTTGTTTTCCCTTAGTATATTCATGTGTAACATACAGCAAGATTTACTGTCCTACAGAAGGTTTCTTATGTTCTCAGTCTCAAGAAGACTCACATTCTCTTTGCTTCTATATTGTATATACACAGCAGGAGACTGCAGTTCCCATGGATGGCTTTAGTTTTGGGACCTTAAGCTATTGCCATGTGCATTTCAGGCCTCTTCAACTCTTCTGTCCTTCACTGGTGAAAAACCATGATTTTAATCACAGCAAAGAAGTGTAGCAACATCCATATCAATTTATGGTCCTAGGATTATTAAATCAGTAGCAACATCATTTCTTAAAACATTCACCACCCATTGTTAGAAGTGATGATTTTTTACTTCAATATGTATTTATTTTGGGGTTTTCTTTCCTCATATTATGTTTTGCTTTTTCCATCTGTTAGTTTCCATAAAGTTGCAACACAGTTTTGGCACCAACTGGGTGATTTCCATCACAATGTATTCATCTTCCTTCATATTTTCATCAACATCTGGAATCATTCTGCATTTCTCAGAGAAAATATTCCCCAAATCTTACTCCTTAGAAGAGTGGGGAAATTTGACACTAGATGATGCTCTGACTAATGCAAAAACATTCTACATTGTTTGAGTCTGTTTCGTTAGCAGTACGCTTTCTTCAAAGTGAGAGGAAAAAACATCATCTTTCTTAGCCTTTAGCTCCTCCTAATAGCTATGTCAATATTCAAAACTAGCAAATGTGACTGTTCTGCTACTTTAATTTTTAAAGTCTGCTTTATTAACTCATGAAATAATGTAAAACATTAAAACTATAAACACTATAAAAAAGTACATCTGTAGCACAGGAAACAAAGATAAAACTCAAGTTCTCCTTAATACAAATCTACCATCTACAAAAAGCCTTTTGTAATTTCTGGGTTCTTGTTACTTCTGCTCCTGATACTATCTTAACCCAAATAAAAATAAGCGAATTTTAAACAAAAGCAAAAGTTTGTGTGCTTTTCAGATTCCAAGATATTCCTCACTCACAACTACACCTAATTCAAAGTAGGAGCTCTTTTATCTTTAACCATTTTAAAACACCTCCCCCTATCCACTCAAATGTCCTTACAGCTCACGACTTCCAAAGCAGCTGTCAACAATATTGCAGACACCAATCATGCATACTGCAAATTTTTCTACAAGTTCCCCAGTTTTTGCAACTTGTAACATCCTCAAAAATTTTGCAGCAACTCCACATAAAACCAAACCTTCCTGTGTGATGCCAAGGAAGCTGGTCCTTCAAGGATAAAACGAAGCTCCAACGGTGTCCAGGCTTGCCTGGAATCAAATACGCCTTGGCTTACTTCACAGTACAAGCACAGGTTTCTGAATACCCCTGCCCATCACACCTGTACTGACCAGCTTACAACAGAACTCAAAACTTGTGTAACCATGTGTTCTAGGACTTTGGAAAAATAAGGGTCCTCCAGCAACTGTTTGATTGGAGCAGGGTCCAACACTAAAGAAAGATGCCTCACTTTTAATCTTGACAGAGCTTGGAGACTCCATCTATTTTCTCTTGTGTATTGGCAACATTTCCTAGAACACAACTTCTTGTTCAGACTGAAAATCACCAGTTTTGTTCCACTGACTGGTAGCAGAGAGAGACATGCCCAGTTTGTTCAGGGAGCGATTCCTGTTGATACTGTGCCATGCCAGCTGCTGGGAACACTGCTTGCACCATAAGGACAGCAGCCAACAAGCTCTGATGCTCCATCACATCCTTCTCTGTCCCACACCAGCTTTACACTGCTGAGTAAAGCCATTGGCAGCAAGATGCACAAATAAATGGTCCACAAAGGAAATTACCTTGCTTCAGACCTCACTAGCTCAGTATTGGTCAGACATCAGAAATTGTGCAATTTGCAAGCCCAGCTGCCTGTAAATTTCCATGTACTTTATGTCAATGCCTGGTAACTTGGTGCTCAGCACCACACCCACCCTTCAGTTATCCTCAGCAGAACAGTTCATTGATCTGTTTCCTTCACAGACTTGCTCCCACACCTGCACTTCTCAGCAGGTACTCAGAAAAACAACTCAGAGATTTTTGCAAGGTCAGTGAGCCAGGAACAGCCACGGAAGTGGAGAGCTGTGTACAGAGACCACGTTAGGCTGAGATGATGAGATGCCTGAGAGCAGCGAGTGAGGCAGGGCACTACTGAACCTGTACCTGTGGAGCAAGCAGACAGGACTGATTGTGTTTGTTGTGTGCACGTTACCTCAGTGGGACAGCTGTGCCTCTCGCAAGGCTGACTGGTCATGTCCCAGCAGCCCAAAGAAAGAATTCTCTTTTTTACCCCCCTACTTCTACACTAGAAGTGACAGTACAATGACCATCGTGAAGGAACATGCACAACTCTCTGCTAACCTGACCAAAACACAGTCATTCAAATGGGAGGACCAAAGAAAGAAAAGAAGTCATAAACCAAACCATTAAAACCTGCTATTAACTTCTCTTAGGTTAAGGAGAGGCATCCCAAAAAGCTTTTTCCCTTAAAAGCCAGACAAAGACAGTGTATGTGATATAAAAAGAACAGTAAAACACGAAGCACTAACATGTGAAAGAAACATGTTGCAATTATGTCAAATACTGCTTTTTATATTTTATTAACAAGCAAGCATCCCTGGAACTGGGTCTATATAAAAATACTTCATGAACCAATCAGAATACAAGGGAGTTATATAAATTTATTTTATGCAACACTGATTAGTTTTGAAAATTTCCATTTTTAATGTTTTAATTTCAACTTTTATTTTTTAAAAAAATCACTAAAAGGACACAACCCACAAAAATACAATCTGTATCTGCTCTATATTTACAGATAACTGGTCACTATTAAGGCACAGATTTAAAACTAACATTTTATGTAGCAATTCAAATATTTGTGCATAATGTAACACTAACAATACGATACACTGTACTGTTATATTCCCTTTGTGGAATCAAAGTAAGTGAGAATTTTCTTTACTTCCAGTTTTTTTTTTTTTTTTTTTTTTTTTTTTTTTTTTTTTTTTTTTTTTAATGTGAAGCCCGACTGAAAAATAATGTTGTTCATGGGGAATTTTCCACTTTGGTGCAGAGGAAATAAGTACTGCTCAGCAAAAGACCACATCAACTTAATACTGTAAGAAAATCAGTTTCTCAGTATAGTACCGTCTGGATACATAGCACGTACTTACAAAAGACTAAAAATCTGAGTGTAAAGCTTTCAGATGCTTTTAGGTTTAGGCAAAATAAGCAAGAAGGGGTTGCAGAAAATTCTGTACAAAGTGTTGCTGAATATTTATTTCATTAAAAATATTTTATAAAATAATGAGTCTGAATACAATTTGATCTGCAAGCACTGGGCTTGCAAATGCAAACATTTAAACGACAGCTTATCTGTAAGCATGTAAATAGTCCGTGTGAATGGAACTATCTGCATGCTTAGGAGTAAGCACAAGTGTAAATAACTTTAGAATGAGAAGTTGTGGCTTCTAAGAGGGTTTCCATGAAGTTGCTCTTGCCTGTGTGACACACGTATGTACAAATCTCTCACAGACACGTGGATACTGACTCTTGGCGTTGAGCACAGGAACTTGGTGTGAACAAGTGTGTGAGTACCAGATACAATTTTAGCCAGTCACATCTGCAGTACCATTTTTAAACCAGACAAAGCTGCTACTTGATCTACAGGGGAAGTCACCCAGTTGTACACCATTAAGTAGATATGGCTGAAATGAGCACTGAGCAGCAATTTTTAGCTAACCACATGACTTCGTATTATTGCTTGATCATCTATGCCCTCAAGTAATAGTCTCTTTAAATTCCCTTTGTGTGTGCAAATTTCTCCATACATCCTTTTGCATTCTCGCCTTAAAAGGATTACCCATGGAAAGTGTCAAAACTCTCTCACCCATTTTTGCATAAACCCCAACTACTGTAAATGTTATTCTAATGCCTTCTGTTAAGAACACTTGACAGTGGTTTATGTCCATCTCAAAAGGCTTGTACACTGAACATAAATAATACATTACAGTAGAGGTAAGGTAATTCACAATATTTCTCATGGGATTGATTTTCAATTAATGCTTGGAAACTACACATTGCATTGCAAAAAGAGGCACTTTGTGGATTCCTTCATTACACTGAAACCCTTCATAAACCCATAACACAACATCTGTAAAGACAGAGGAATAACATTGCCAAATCTTTCGGACTTTCACAGTATAAGAATGCAAAAGTTAGCTCTAGCCACTTATAACATGGACTCTTTCTGTTGAACATAACTTGTTTCAGAAATAGTTCATCTCCAGAGTTTCAAACACTTCTGCAGCTGACAATTACAAATCTAGATTGAACAAAACAGATGCTATTACACCTATTTTATGTAGGTCACTTCATTGCTGCATGCATAGTCATGTAAGTAATATGTGTCACTTATTAAATGGCAACAGTGCTGTCTTGTCAAATTAGATTAGTTGTCTGTTTAATCAAACTGACAGCCCAGAGCTCTAGTTTGATGAATGCCTTTCGGTCTCTACCATAAATCTGCAGTAGATCAGTTTAACCTGTTACGTATTGTAGGTGTATAGAATCTAAAAATAAAAGTCTGATATAAATAAGTGTCCTTTAGTGGCAGGGTACTAAAAATAGCCCTTTGCTTTGAGACAACCATTAAAAACAGTTTTAGCATTACAGGCAGCAGTTAAATATGTTGACTGCAAAGGGTTAATATTGCAAGGTCCATTTTGGTCTTTCATTGCATCTGTTACAGTGAGTATTATTGCAGGCAGCATTAGACTGCTTCATAAGAGCATAATAGGACTGGTCCACTACCAAGTGACTTGATTTTGGAACAATCTCTTCAGATAACTACCTGGGAGACAGAGAGGAAAAACAAAAATCTGCGTAAGAACCAGTTTCTAGTACCAGTATAGTGAGATGTGACTTAATGTAGGAACACCTGAAAAATTTTGATTAGTGCCAATATAAAAATTGATATGGAAATGAAAGAGAGAAATAAATTTCCACAGGACAAGAAATCAGAACATGTAAAGTGCAGAAAGACCTCAATAATTATTTTAAGCAGTACCAGAAAAAACCATCTTGATAAAGCCAAATCTATGCTCTCTGGCATCCCAGCTCTTCATTCTTCCTTCATTCAACAAAGTACAAAATTCAGTGCATACATTATAGTTATAGGTAATAAAATACTAAACAAAGAACCCTATATTATTATTGCAAATTCTGTCCAATCTACATGAGTAAAACATAACCCATATTTGGTGTTTCAAAAGACAACTGACAAAACGTGTTCTCTCTGATTTTTTTTTGGCACAGTATTGTGCAGACAAAACGCTTTGGTCCTTGACACCCAAACTCCCAAAGTGCAGAGGGTGGTGTGCAGTGAGGGCTGTCCACAGGATTGCCATGTCCATCTTTCCAGCTGATTTCTGAGCCCAGCCTCCTGCTACCAGCGCCCGCTGACACTGGCAATGTCCGAGTGATACTGGCGCGGCAGTCTCCCACTGGCTCCCCCTTCCAGGAACGAGGCACGGATGTTGGATGGGTCAAAGAGCTTTCTTCGGTTTTTGTTCAGTTCTGGAGAGGTCAAGCACACCCACAGAAATCTCCCATCAGAAATTCATTTTAATGTTTTGATCTAAACCAAATGCAAAACTTCTGTTTAAAGGAACAAAGTATTTTAGACAGATACAGCATGCACTGAAAATACGTGTGAGGCACTCCTTCAATTAACAGTTCAACAGGATAGTAAGAGTGTCAGGTTCTCCTTGGCTCCTTGGAATGCAGGCATCTACTTGGGATAATTCTCACTTGGCAATGATAGAGTGTGAAGTAGATATTTTTTGCAATATTGATTTAGATCAAATTGACATAGCTGAAAGTTATAAAAGTTTCTGCTATAATACTCAAAGACTGCAATCTTCCTGGAGGCACAACCATGCAGTGTAGACTGAGATTGACAGAAAAGCTTACTACCAACTCGATCATTTCTCACTGCACAATTCTTCATTTTAAACATAAAACTGAAGCAGTATTTTAACAAGGACTTGCAGAAAAAACAGATGCTCACCTGTCATTTAAACATGCACCCTGATCTTGTATTAGTAATAGCTCATCCAAAATATTTTTCTTTTCCCCACTTTGCTGTTCTTGTAAACAAACTCTGTGCTAGATACAAATCTGAGAGATTACATAGATTGTCATGACTGCTACTGAACTAAGTACATTTGCAAACCAAAAACCAAAAAACCCCCCACAAAGCCCCCAAAAGCAGGCGCTTTTTCCCAGTAGGATGACTGCTCTGCTAATCAATAAAATGGAAGATAGGGAACCAAAAGGTTGAAAACACCAGGTCTGACTGGTATGTAGTGCTGTTCAGACCCTGCAGGGCCTGTAATCCCAGAGATTCCTGGACCCACAACTTTGGGGCATCAAACTTCAAAATCTGCTGTGAGATGAACTTTCTACCAAGCTCCAGCTTTACAGGACTACTGCAAGTGAGCTGTTATTAGGTAATGGGAAAGCTCTACAAAGCCTAGGTTTAAGCATCTCTGGTGAGGGGCAAGCTAGTATCACCTCTGTGAACTAGACTCTTACTTTTCAGTCTTTCCAAGTCATTTTTCCTTTGTCAGCTATAAACACACAATTTGAGTGAGAATACAAACAATGCTTAAGATCAATAAATGGTACTCTGTGTTTTTTACCTGAGATTGCAAGCAGCATTTTTCTTCTGGCACCAAAAGTAGTAATTCCCAACTCTTTCAAATCTTGATCAGTAAGAGTAAGGAATGTCTGCAGATCAATCTAGAGTAAAAAGAAACAGGAAAATTGTGCAAAACAAGTCTTTCCACAAAACTATTAAGTAATAAATGTGGTTCATTTTTTTTTCCTGCTGCATTTTACAGTTACTCTGCCAAACTATTCCTTGCATGTAAACAACAATCATGGCTTTTCAATGGCTTCTCCACACAGTTGCTCAATTTGCTACATTTCTGACAACAAAAGAGAAATTAAAAAGTAATCAGTTCTGGAAAAACAGAGAGAATCAATTAGTCTTACTTATTTATGAGTCTTGAGATTGTGAGTATTTACCACAATTGTAAGATGTATGATCCAGCTTTGAAAGAACAGCTCATGAAAATCCTGTCACAAAGTGAGTTCTAAGTGGCTTTTGGTGAAGAGACAAGAACAACTACTGCTGGAAAACATCCTACCAACACCAAGGTGCCTCTTGAGGGAACACCAACCTCTTGCTGCTGGAACACGTCTGTGTATTTGCCCAAACCAAGCTTGCTGAAGAGCTCAGGCAGATCAGATCCCTTAAATAAACTGTTGAGGCTACAGCCATTGCTTCCTGTCAGCGAAGAGATGCAGTCCATGTAGTTGCTGCTACTGAGATAGTGTTCAGCTGAAAGGGAACAAGGGCACTTTTCAGACACATCACAGAAGGGCACAATTTTCCACCAACATTATATTCAACCAGATTGTTAAATTTACAAAGTATTCAAATCTTTATTTTTCAGAAAAAAAAGCACCTCTCAGTGCTCTGAGAGAATGAACAGCAAAAAGCAATTTTTTTTGTTAATTAAGTTCCAGTGTTTGTTTTCTATAGACCTACTTTTGTCCAGCCAACTCATCACTGTTTCTTTTATCCTTTATCCACACATTTTATTCTCTGGAAAAGCTACAGCTGCCATAGAACATTTTCTTTCACTGCCAATGTATTTGTGTTTCTAATTTTCTTCTAACACACATGTAAATACATTTTTAATCCTCATTTATTTTAATTAACCTAGAAGTTCCAGTTTTGTCCAATTAGGTTGAAAACATCAATAAATTGATTTCAAATAAACTTTTTATCTCTGTAGTTCTTCAACTACTTAGAATATGATGTGCAGCCATTCACAGCTCAACTAATGTACTTTTTAAAACCATGAAAATTTTCTCTAATTGGAGTTATCCTTTTTTACCATGTCCAACTTTTATTATCTGTGTACTTTGAATTTGTAATTTAGGTTTTATTCACCTTAAAAAGAAAATGCAACGACAAAAAGTATAAACAGCCACAGTACTTATTTCCCCCTAAAGCAGATAGGTAGTATGGACTTAGTATTCTCTACCTCCACTTTTCACTTTTCCAGAAAAGCATCTATTAAGTTATTAAAAAAATAAAAGTTCAACTAAAGTAAAATTTTTATTTGTAAACTTCAAGCATTGTAAAGAGTAATTATAAAACATACAGCCTGTGTCCACAGAAACCAGTATTTAAAATCATGCTAGGCCATGCCAAACACATAGACAGGCTTCTTTTCACAGAATGGCCTGGGTTGGAAGGGACCTTAAGGATCATCTCATTCCACCCCCCTGCCATGGGCAGGGACACCTTCCATTATCCCAGGTTGATCCAGACCCCGTCCAGCCTGGCCTTGGACACTTCCAGGGATCCAGGGGCAGCCACAGCTTCTCTGGGCAACCTGTGCCAGGGCCTCGCCACCCTCACAGGGAAAATTTTCTCATAACATCTGACCTAAACCCATTCTCTTTCAGTTTTTGTAGCCATTCCCCCTTGTCCTGTCACTACATAGTCTTGTAAATTTTACCCCCATGAAGAGAATCATGCTTTAAAATCCAGTTTCAGCATGGACTATGACTTCACTAGTGAGCAAATAGCCCAGGAAAGCCCTGGCTGTTGCTGCACTGGTAACAGAGCAAAATGAGGGTGGTCTAGAAATAAGCCTTTGTACAGGTCAGGTTTTGGAACACCTTGAAAAACCCACTCCATGACAGCAAAGAGTTTTTAAGCAAGAATGTTTGGCATTTAACAAATAGCCTTAAAAGTTTTCCTTTCGGACCATTATTTGTATATCATGTTACACAAGCTTGCACTTCTCAATTTGTAAAAAAAAAAAAGTAATTACTTTATTACAAGGTGTCAGTAACCTAAATCCCTAGTGAAGTCAGCATACATTTGTATCAAAATAAATATTGATATCAATATGATTATTTTGTTTTAATCAGATGATAGGATTTTATTAACCTGATTTGTTTTGTTTCCGTTTGGGGCTGCCAATTGAGGAGACAAAATCATGAGCAGTGGGTCCGAGCCCATTCCGGTCTCTCCAGTTATCAGATTCACTGCCACCTCCCAGGTGTTCCCGACTGCTGGACCGGGAGAGAGACATGGATGAACCCTGCAAATCACACAGAGAAAATCTGGGCTGAAAACAGAGGTTTCATTGTGACTCAGATGTTTTCTTTGAAGCAGCTCAGTTAAAAAGCAGCTTTTAATGCTCACAAGCAGTCTTCTGGCAGTTGATCAACAGTCAAATAATTGCAAACCGGACATAAAAACAGCAGGTGTGCTTAAAACATATGCAGTTTACAGTTTTAAAGCAGGAGTTATTTAAAGACCATGGTTCCAAATAAATTTCTCGGTATTTCCAAGTTTGTTTCCAAAACATTCCACGGTATCAAATTCCCACACGAATTCTAGACAAAGCAGTCTATTGACTACATCCCTTCACAGGGAGGAGAACATAACAGGACATGTATCTGAAGATAAGTGGATCGAGTACACACTACTTGACAACAGTCTTGCACACAGTACTACAACAATTCCGCGGTGCCTTGTGAATTTGTAGTTGTTTTGTCTAGGGTCTTTTAAAATAGATTTTCATATTCCTGTGAAGTAGTAATGATCAACTCTCCTCACTGTGGGTAGCAAGGCAGCAGTATTCAGTGGGAACACACCCAAAAGAAAGAGATGTTATAGATATCACATACTTACATGAGCTAAAAATTGTGGAAATTAATGATTTATTTCTATAAACTTGCACCAATTGTGATTGAAAAACATCACTTAGGAGGCAGCAATCTTTTACACTGTTTAGTAAAACTGATACCCCTAAAAAAACACTGTGTTCTTGGTTAGAATCACAGACCCACTCAGAGATTTTAGACATCAAAGCCTGGGAGAAAACACCACCCTAGCTCAACCAACATAGAAAAGTATGCAAAAAAAAAAAATTTTACAGATTTCGGTTGCATCTTTTTCTTTCCCCAGTTACTACAGCACTATGTGTAGCCAAGCCTGCTGCATGTAGCTGAATGGCTCAAAAAGTTAACATGTCAAATGGAGAACACCAAGGCACATTTTTATCCTGGCTGAATATTTCTTTTGCATTAACAGACAGGTATATCCTGGAGAACTATGAAGTCCCCTTCTTTAAGAAACACACCATTTACATTTTATATAAGCAGGACAGAAAAAGGTGTCTCTGTGGAAGCTGGGAAGGATTACAGCAAGGAAGTGCACTAAAAAGCAACCTCAGAATGCCTCTGAGAAGAAAGGAACAAATTCCCTGCAAGATTCCCATGCTGGGACTCTGAAGAGACTTGTTGGACTCTGTCTGCCTTCTGCCTGGGAAAGTTCTGAGCCCAGTGAATAGTGCAAGTAGAGACAGCTGTTCCAGTTCTCTGCACAGAAGGAAAGATGAGCTGCTTGTTCTGCTGTTCTCCTCCACCATGCAGTGACACACATTATATAGTTTATCTGCCATATATACACTGTTTTCATTAGGTTACAAAATCCCGACTGCTTGTTTGCAACTGCCGAGATGTTTGGTCCCATAAGCTGTTTGAAGCTGCTTGAAACAAATATATTTTAAGAAGCAGACCTCTATGACTTATCTATAAAACAGACATAACTTTGTATGTTGGCCTGAATGTATTCCATATGCCTTAATATTTATGTAAGAAATATTTTTCACCATAAAAAAAATATTCAGAACAGTTATCTGCAAGACTTTTACAGAAGTTATAGTCATTTTTCAAGAGAAGTAACTGTGTCATTCACTAAAAGTAAACTTCCATTAGAATATACTTTTATATACCTCATATGTAGTTGTCATGGAAGGCTTGTACGATACGTGATTTGCTCTTCTTAGTTCCTTGATAGTTTCTGCAGGCATGGATTTAGAGAACCCCAAACCACTCCATGTATTTGTTGGCGTTCTCACTTCTGTTACAACTGGCTTCTTTAACATAGCTGAAAATACAGACAAATCAGTAAATCTCAGCCTTAGTAAAGGTACTGAGAGGATACTACTGAGGTCATGTTTGCTGACAGCTTGAGCCCAGCAAGCACCAAACTCTAAACACCTCCACTTGCTACACAGCTTGAATCCTACCCTTCCTTAAGGCAATTTACTCTGCCAGAAGATAGCTAAGTCCCACAAGGCTGCACAGAAGCCAAAAGAACCATATTGGTTTCAAAGAGAAGAGCTTCTGTTTTTCTTTTGGTGAACGGGTAACTTGGTTTATTTTTTAACAGGTCAAAGATACGGTTAAGCCCCTTACCAGTTCTACAACTCAATTTATCCTTGAAGTAAGAGGCCATTTAGCTGATATGACAAACACTTTATAGTTTAATTTGCATCCAAATAAAGTGAAGTATTAAAGTAATGAGCTCTCTGGAAACAGTATTGATCATTTGCACATGGATTTACTGACATATCCCATCTGCAAGCTGCTTACACTGTATTTTACGCTATGTTGGTATTAAGAAATTTTTGGAACATAAAGCAAATGTTTCACAACCACTTCCAGATTTTATTAAAAATCAGATTACAAAACTGAAACTTCAGGAAATCATTTCATCCATGTGCTAACAAACTTTTCAGAGGCCACTGTTCATCCACATACCTTTGGTTGCTAGTAGTTTCTTCTGTTCATAGTCAAATGCCTAAAAATTAAACATGCAGAAGATAGCTTAATTGCCATTCTAACTAAATGTCACTCCAGTAGTCATCTCTTGGTGAAAACAAAGGTTTTCAAAGTGGCCAGTGAATACGTCTAGGAGAAACCTGAAATACTGCACAACAATTTCACTGTAGCTCAGTTAGAGCCTTAGTTACTTAAAATGCTCACTCAAGTATAGATAATGATTTTAAATAACTATCTGATTTCCATTTGAGTGAGGCTGCAGCAGTACATTTACAAACTGCTTAGGCAGAATTTTTCTTCAATTTTTTTTTAAATAGGACATCTTTCAAGCATAGTTTCTCTTCTTTAACCATCTGTTCTTAGCATTTAAAACATTCCTCAACAGTACAAAAAAGACAATATATCTTTGCAAATCTAGGCCCCAATAATAAAGATTATTATTTTTAATAATCTTTCAGGTTTACTTCTCCTCCATGCACTCATCTTGAGAAAGGAAAAGAACTTAAGTTTTGAGAGAGTTCAAAGAACTTTTGTATGTGTTCTGCCTATGTCAATGGAAGAGGTGAAGTTTAAATACCCCTGATTAAACAAGCTACACTTTGTTGAATTACAGATTAGGAAATCTAAACACACAAAACTACAAAAATGCCATATTAGCCTGAAGTACTGCATTCTGTACTTGAAATAACTAGAGGAATAACTAAGGAAAAGGGCTGCAAAACACTAACCTTCCTCTTGCCACTACTCCATGCACTCTGCCTATGCCCACACTTCAGTAGATCTATACTGAAAATAACCCCATTACTGCTTCCTGAAAAACAGTCAAAGGGGTCTCCTCCCTCCTTGCAGAGATGATTTGCAATAACATAGCAGTAGCTTATATTTGTAGGCTGTAATTAACCGAGTTGTCACTGCGTATGAGAAGTTGTGGACTGTATTTTGTAGCTGTAATTCTCCCCAAGCAACAATGTAAGACTTCTTACAGGCAAATGATGCTTGTGGAGACAAACACAGCTACCCAATTTTCTGTATTTAAACTTTTCTTACTCAACAGAAGCATAAGAGCTTTTCTGTTCTCAAGACTTTTTGTCGACAACCCACTCCTCAGTCAAAACAGTTGATGTCTGGAGGCTGTGAATGCTTTTACTGAACTGGTAATGACAATTCAGTCTCCAGTCCCCAGTCACCTCTGCATTCTATAGGAACTTCACTCTGCAATTAGCAAGATTTACACCTAATTGGCTTCATTCAGGGAGACCTACCTGCATATTTACAAAGGAGGGCTGCGGAGCCAGACGTGCTCTCTCCGAGTTCTGCTGGGCGGCTGCCGCTCGCTCGGCCGCCCGCTCGCTGCCCGGGGCCTTCTTATCAGCCACGGGGCTTTCCGGGGCACCCAGCTCTGCCTCGGAGAGCAGCCTGTCCGCCGTGCTGCGGGGACAAAGGCACCGTGAGCTCGGGCTGCTTCTGCAGCGGCACTGAACGGTCAGTGCAGCTCTGCTAACTGGGCTGTACCCTGAGACGTTTGGCAGCCAATTCAAGACATGTCCGTACACAAAGATCTCAGTGTTTTTAGCAATATTTCAAAAAGTTTCAGCTCTCCTGTACCTTTCCCTCTGTCAGTGAAGGATAGAGTTTCTCCTTCCTATATCACTAAGAGGCACAGCTTACAGATTCAGTTTTGAGCTGTCTGGTATCTGGAATTATTGCATGCAATCCCTACACAGTGTGATTTCCCATTTAGCCTTGCTCAGGCCAGCAGTTCTAACAGGTTCCTACTTGTAGGACAAAGAGAGATTGTGTAACAGGGACTAAGAAAGTTGACATAGGTGCTACTTGCTTTCACAGCTTCAGTAACTGCAGTCCTACATGCCTACATTACCTCTCGGTACAATTTCTTTTTTTCTAAAAACTCAGCCACATTTTAGGCCTACTCTAGAACAGTATAAACTCTCCAAAGCAAAGTGATCATATTTTAGAAGCTGTAACCTACTACCCCCAAGGAAACTGCGAGCACTATGTCCTCAACAAAAAGAACAAGATATACAAACAACTGAATTTAGTTAGCAGGATTCCTTGAATTTTTAAACTGTGAAAGCAGAATTAATGAAATACATATCATAGCCTTAAGAGTGTAAATAAATGAAGCAAAAGAAAATATGTGCCCCAAAAGAGTGGTGATAAACAGTTCCCAAAAAAACAGCGAGAACACAAGTACATCAGACAAAAACATTGCATTTAGAACAAAACCTGTGTTGCCAAGATGTATTATGACTCAAACGAGCCTTTCCCACTGCTGGGTCAATAAAGAGCCAACCCAACCAAAATCTTCACTGAGACAAGTGTTTGAGAACATGCTGCTATGCCCTGAACACAGGTTTCCGGAGAAGAAAACAGCCTCAAGTACACACAAAAAGAAAAAGCTGTCAGAAATTATTCTCTGAGCAATCAATAACGAAAGAAAGTGCAAAAACGTATACTTTAGAAACAGGTAATGGAAGTTCCTCTGACAAGGATCTCCGTTCTTTTGTGGGAGAGAAAAGACATTTTTTTAATCTCAAAGACCAATAGTATGAACAAAAAGCATTCAAAATCTGCATTTATCAGACAAACTGGGGGCTACATTAATGCCTAATGTGATGGAAAAACCAAGGCCAAATTAAATCAATTCTTTGAGTATCTTATGACTGAACTACCCCTTCTACGTACAAAACCACGTGAAGGAATTTTGCGTTGTGAAAGTGCCACGAATCTGTATTTCTACACTCAACTTACTGTAAGTGGGAGTTTTTGGTGCCTTGCAGTAATTCCACCGTTTGCCTCTTGGCACAGGCCTGCTTGGCAGAGCTCATCATCTGCTTCAGATCACTGGTGTTCGCTGAGTGGGACGGACTGCGGGGCATGCCCACTTCTACAAAAGCATCGTTGCAACCTACGAGGCCAATAAAAGGAGAGTTAAACAACCACCCTGCTGTGTCCTAGTGAGCTTGCTGCAGGAATGATAACTATGGGAGAAAACATCTTCCTCCTCACAGGACTGTCTTCAGGGGTAACTATTTGGTCAAGGTTAAGCAGTCAAGATGTGTAAGTTCAAATTCACAAAGAAGGTGTCAGTATTCACATACATAGTAGTCACATTAAGCATTTCCTTTTTTCAAATATTTATTTTAAGTAATATTAATTAATATTAAATGTGAAGACTGACAATTCAAAGTGACTAAGTATTCTGAAGAAATTTGACTTTATATCCAGTTTTAATAGACTTTGCCAGGTGCTCAGGTAACTCCTGCTGGAAAAAGAGCTCCCCCAACTTCACGTTCAATTACCTTTAGAACATGTTTTTACAATTATTTATCACCTTAAATTAGCAATGTACCTTTTATTTGAATCAGCATTTCAAATGACCACAACCCTAAATAAGAGATAATCTCCTTCTTGATCAGTATTGGCAAGGGAAACAAGGCCTTTACACATATTTGCTCAAGCTTGAAGTGGAATTGGCTTTCCCTCCCTCCAAGAATGATGGGGACAGTCAAGTACTTTAGCTTCTAAAAGGCAGCATAACTGAAACGCTGTTGCAAAACATGCAAATAAAACTGTTTCCCAGTGCCATCTAGGTTAGATCTACACATGATTTCCTGAAAAAAACCTTCTCAGAGACATTTATTGTTTCCTTTTGTTAAAAAGCAAAACCAAAACATCATTTAAACCAGAAGAGTTTAGTTAAGCTGCTGTAAAAAAATACTAAAATCCTCATAGGTTATCTCCCTCTGCTCCTAGGGAATAAGTAAGATGTTGCAAGTACATTTATGTTGATTTAAGGTGTTTCTATCAACAGCACAGGTCAGTTAGTACAGGTTCTATTTACTTTCTATGACAATGAATCTAAGAGATCCAGCAATATTTTCCTTTAACTTGGTTGCAAAACCAATTCACAGAGAATATCTTTACATTTTTGTATCGTGAACTGTACACAGACTGTACAATTCCAGACAAAGGAATGCAATGTCAAAATCTTACCTTCTTCACTATTTGCCTTGGCAGCCACTTGTTCTGAGGCCCCATGAGCACTTGTTTGCCTTACTGCATCACTGTGGTTTGTGCTCAACACGTTTTCTCCCAGCGATGTGGCAGACAGTGCAGCATACTTGATACTTGAGGCCTGAAAACATTGTCACAAATCACCAAAGTGATTTTTAAGCTTAAGGAAAAATTGAAACAATTTCCCTTTTCTATCTGTGCAGGGTAACAAGAAATTTATTTCTGGTATAAGAGAACAGTGTGTTTGAATGTTCTACTTTTCAATCTTTAAGTCATATTCAAAAACACTGCTGTTTATTTTTAAACTCAGAATCTTTATAAATCTAGTAATATAGCTGCTTTTCTCTTTCAGCTTTTCTTAGCAGAGGTCTAGTACAAAGAAATCTGGTTCTCCAGTATAGTATCACTTACCTTTACATGACCATTTAAAGAAGGTGAGCCTTTTTTGCTTTCTGATTGCATGCCATTAATGTGGACTTCAACAGGAGTCAAGCCTGGTGGTGGAGATGGAGTGTTTTGACCGTAATTAGGCACTCCAGACAGCAGAATACTAGTTAAGGTTGCTTGGGCAGTAGATGGTATCATTAGGTGTGGAATAGCAGAAAAACCTGTAACAAAATTTGGTTATGTTCTGATTAAGTTTCTCATTTAACTTCCTCAGGTAGTATACTACTTTCTATAAATCTTTATGTAGCTATGATACATTACTAAAAAGTTTCCATTAGAATTGCATGCCAGAACCATCATGCTTTATCTAACCATTAGTGGGTAGGTTAACTTCATTTTCTACATAAAACAGAGGAAAACACTGCATGTGACAGCATGTCATATATTAAGTTATAACTTAAAATCTGTATTCTTATTCATCTGTGCTAAGATAAGTGTAGGAATTAAGGTTCTAAAGAACTAATGATTCTGGACTTGTCAACTGCCATTCTAATGACTTGGTGTTGCACAGTTCATTTAATTCACATTAAACTTCTACCGACCTGTGGTGTTTGTGTTAGCAAGAGAAGTTGCCCATAATGTGGGACTGGGCGTGCCTGAACTTGGACTCTGCAAAGGGCTCACAGAGCTATTGAGGGCATTCAACAGAGAGTTTGGAGCAGTTGAGGTGTTGACTGACAGGGCTGTTGGACCTAAAAGGCCTGCAAAAATTATGCAAGTGAATATTTAGTTAAGACTTACAGGAAAACATTTTCCACAAAAGTACCAATTGAAAAGAAACAAACAAGTCCCCACGAAGTTGCACCAGCCCATATTTCACAAATCAATTTTAACATTAAACTTGCTGTTCATTTGGTGCACAGAGCACATTAAGAATGCTTGCTGTTACACTGGACATCATATATCCAAGAAGAACTGAAGCATTTTTTATGTCCTTCTACTGGACCCTAACTCTTGTCATAACAGAGTCTGCACTGGCTGCTGCTCAGCCCCAGCACCCCTTTGTATCCCCTCTGTTGTGTCTGATGGTTTGTTTCAAAGCAGCATCACAGAGACAAGAAAGCAGCCGTACTGCACCTCCTCCCTTTCATCTGACACAATAACCTTCTCCTCAGAAGCTCCTGTGAACCCACCAGTACTCGCACACTAACAGCTATTCCATTCCTTTTTGCACCTTCAGTGCAGGCTGCAGATCATCCCCCAAATGCACTGATCACTCCCAAACCAGCTCTTGGTGTAAGAGCATGCACAAAGCACATCAGCACTACACACTGAGAAGGTAAAAACCCCAACCCCCCAAAGTGCAGCATGACAAGAACAGTCACAGAAGCAGCATTAAAAGTCACAGTCAAATGGCATGGCTTTCTCCTGTGGGACCCTAGGAAAGCACGTGACACGGAACTACACAGCTCTCCTGGATGGCAGCCACAAAGGACAATGCTGGTTACATGAGAACTCAGTTTCAAGAACTTGTGTCAAGGTTTGTCACTAGATTCTTCGGGGACTGCTTGTTTTTTCTATATATAAGTTTCTGATACAAAGGTATTTGCAGAGCTCAAAAATAAAATGGTAATTCCATTCTGGACTATGAGCTGCTTCTATCAAATTACATTAAGATAGAAAGCTTACTCATTTCTAAATGAGTCCTAAATTTCAACTGATAAGTAAGGTCTAGAAGCACGTGGATCCCTCAGTTAGTGAGATACTGACCTGAAATGTGGTGTTTGCTATGTTAACTTTCGTGGTACTGCTGACAGGCTGAAGTGCCCACCCAAATTCAGGACAGCCTGAGACATCGCCCAGCTAAAGAAGCTGTAAAAGCCATGTCCTGCCTCACCTGTATTTCCCTCCCTTTCACTTTCAGCTGAGTGGTTTGCATGCTTCCAGAGATTCCTCTACAGGGATGAGTCCCACACCTGATTACAAAAGCCTTGGAGAAGTTTTATAACAACAAGCCCTTGAGAGGCCAGAGGCTGTTGCAATTCTCCAATGCTTTAACACGATTCCTTACACAAAACACACATCTGGTCCTTTTTTCTAGTACAAGTGAATTAAGTTTCAAACAAACTTCTATTAAAAACATATAAATATAATGAATGCATACCAAGCCCAGTGAGTCCGAGTCCTGCTGAGGACAAAATATCCAAACCAGGACAAGACAGACCAACAGGGCAGGAGACAGTAGAGGGATTTGATACTATGGTGACTCCACTACTTTCAAGTCCCAGGAGACATTTCCGTGCCTCGTACATATTTAAGGCATTTCGTTCAACGCTTTTTACAATCACAGACTGCAGGGAAAGAAAACAACAACAACGGAAAACCAGTGAGTAACACTTCTCCTTAAAACAGATCTGCAACACAGATAATTCTTCTTAGTACTCCTTCATGGCTACCACAACCACAGCAGTGTGAGACAGACTGAGCCAACACCCAGCAGCAACTACTCAAATCCAGGGGTCCCAAGTTCAGGAGAGTAAGACTACGGATTTCATAAGGAGTTGCAATGAGAATGATGGCAGACCTCTCTGTCTAAGGAAATTAATTACTATCATATCTTGGTGCTGTTTGGTAGACCAAATATTAAGCACCTCAAGAGCTAGATAACTGAATCAATAATTAATATCTTATCTTTCCTTTTACCTGAGCTTTATACCTTGAAGTGGGAAAAACCCCAGTTGTTCATATTAAATTCACCTATTAAATTCATAGCTGTCTGAGAATAAAGTAGTAAGCGTCTGGAAAATTAAATTACAAAACGCCATTACTTCTTGTACATTCTCTACAGGATGTTTCTTTGCATTGATTTTATACATCCCTACACAGGGAAGGTCACCTACTGACACAATGGAATGATCATTTAAAATTCTAAAACCTTTGCCTGCTTGGGCATTGTATGCAACACAGGTAACTGCAGGAGGCCCTATCCATACTGGCCTGAATATTTTACAATAAACACCTCCCACTGCCTTTATCTGTATATTCTATACAAAAGCTAAATTCTTTATTATTAAGCATTTAATGAAAATCAACCTAAAGTAGAGCTGCTGGATTGTTTAAACTGATACTTCAAGCAGAAAATACATATGGCTTTCACAAGTTTATGATCCATTAAACTGAGGGGAAGAGCACACATATCAACTCATCAGCTCTAAAACTTTGTCATGACAGCCTAAAAGGAAAATATTAGCTTTGTACAAACCTTGCTTGGTTGCTTTGGCTTAGGCTTAATGCTTATGAAGACATCTAACTGCTCCATTAGCTGTGTTATAAACTGTGGTTCTACTTCAATTTCTTCCTTCATATCAAACATGAGCACGAGGGGAAGGCAACCCTGAAAAGAAAGGCACAAAATTTCCTAGCACTTGTAACTGACCACTTTCCCATGAAAATGTTAGCAATAAACTGAACTATAGACACTGTAACATTTACACATCATGATGCAAGGAAATTTCTGTAAGTTCAGAAAAAATAGCAAGGATGAAATTTTAGGGAAAGTCATTTCCTTGCATGCAGGAATACAGGTGTATCTTCCTGCCCTGGGAAGGACAGGAACAAAGTTTGGTAGCACAAGGGTGAAATGATTTACTGAATATTTGACATACCAATCTGCACATATGCACCCTGAGTAGTTATTTAGACAGATTTAGAGGTGCCTGGAAGATTCAAATTCAGAAACCACTATTACTTATTAAATCAGAACACAGTCTTGTCAGGAACTGATGGCAAGACACTCATACTAAAACTCTTCCATTAAACTAATTTAAATAAGGAAACACACTTCTAAAAAAAAATCTCTCTCTAAGTAACCATTGCCAAAGCCTTAACTTTTACCTTTCTCTTCCCCATTCCAGATCAGCTACATAAATATTTTCTAGTGATATGGACAACACCTGTAACACACTTGAAATAGTAAAGCTTTAGAGTAAAAACCCTCCGAAACAGAATGGTCCAGTCCTCCCATGTTTTGTCCATTAATACGCACATACATAAAAAAAGTGTACATACATACGTACTAAAATAATGGCTAAAGGCTCCTGTGAAGTTTAAAGACCAATATACCAAAAATCTCTACAAATCACGATATTCACCACCAGAGCTATTTTTATAAAAGGCCTTATGGAATTGTGGCAATGGTATTATAAAGAATGTCAGACTGCAGAACAAGTAATTATTTCCTATGGTTTCCCAATTTCATTGAAAACTTGCCTACATGGGAACTAAGCAATTCCTGACATTTCCCCTCAAAAGAAACTTACTTACCTGACAAACACAGAAAAAGCAGGTTGGCAAAATAAAACATAACCTGTCACCCAACACCCACATAACATTTCAGAAATCTGCCTCTACTCAGAGGCATATTGTTATTGTAAATTTAAATCACTTACATTGCATTTATATTACCAAGGTTATTTTCCAAGTCATGTTACCAGAGATTACAAATATTTTCAGTAACTACAAACACTGACAAAACCCTGACAAAAACGGAATCAGCTGTTTGCAGTGTGAATAGCAATCCTTCCTCTCTGGGGCTAATTTACATTTGACTTGTAAATACATGCAGAGTGAGCATATTTTCTATGACCTGGCAGTTTTTTCACACAAGTTTCACTGAAAGTATTTACCATGAGATATTGCCTGGCAAGACAGACAGACTCAATTGTGCCCTGGAGGTAGACAGTGGATTTCTTCTGTGGGTTACTGGGGTCGGGGAAGTGGATCTGAGCACCAGTCCTCTGCATGATATGTTTGATGTTGCTGCCGTTCCGACCCATCATAAAGAGATGATGCTGCGCTGCGATGTCGAGCTGGGTGCTCACAGGGATTGCAGAGGCCAGGCTCCCAGCCAGGTGTTCCAGGAGCATGGCTGTTCCTTCCTGGGGGAATGGGAGAGACCAGTGAAACAGTGCTCACAGGCACACAGAAGGACAGCTCAGATTGCTTCCTTGCTTGTCGTGTGCTTCACAGGCAAGATAAAGAGAATATTGTTGGGTTTAAAACCAGGATTGATTTGTTAAAGGTAACAAATGCACTAAGCTCTAACCACTACCCCCATTTTATGACCCAACGCAGCATTTAATTGCCACTCTGCAAAAGGCAGTAAGACAATGCCACTTGGTTTGGTCCCAACAGACCTTCTGTGGCCACACAGGCAGCTGAAGTCAACAGAGATTTATCTGGGTAGGTACAGTTGCAAAACTTGCCTTTCAGTGCTGGGCTCAGATGTTCTTACTGGCTTGAGATACACCCATGTGGGACCACATCAATCTCTCATACTGCCAGTTCCTAACAAGAACACTCTTTTACTTTATGAAGATGAACAGGCTCCTGGCAGTTCCTTGCCTCGGCTGTCAAATTCACATCTCCCAGTGCTGGATTCGCAAGGCCAGTTTTATTGACTAACCGGGCAACTTCCAAGGTTATTCATTCGTGTGCATGTTGAGAAGAGCTCAGCATGAAGAACTGAAGGTGGGAAGTGTTTTTGTTTGCATTGTTTTTGAATTAAAAGATGGGTAAGGTCAGCACATATTCCAGAATTGCTGGAAACCTGAACAAGTGTGCAGGAGGTGAACACTAGATTAAAGCCTTGCCACAAACAATGCTAGATCCTACACTTGAAACTATTTTCTATGCATTTTTACACTTCACCTGTATCAATTAAGTACAGGAAAAAATTCAAACTCTGGGTTTGCAAGTGATTACGCAATAACATGTACCAATGAGGCAAGATTTACCATCTTAGACATCTAAATTATAAATATATGACCTTCAGAAACCTCCTTAAGAGCAGAGATTACCTTCACAGCACTAGTGTTGTTTTGTGACCCTCTGACAATGACTGTAGCACCATACATTCGAGAGCGTTGTTTGAAGGAAACTGAAATGTTGTATGTCTGACATATGTGCTGAATGGTGGGAGAATTAGGATCTGGGATGGGTTGGAGAATTCCAGCAATAGGCAATTCAAACATGAGTACCAATGGAAGCAGCTCCTACAACAATAATGAAGAGCAGATATTGAAAACCAGAGCCATGCTCACTAAAAATGCAACAATTTTATTCCTCAATCATAATGTACTGGTCAGCGATGATTAAACTGACATAACACATCCTCTGCCCAGAGTTCATTGATAAAAATATCCCATTGTCACTTGGAAAAAGGCACCTCTTTTTACAGGGATTCTAGAGTGGGGGTTTTTTTGCATAGGCTTTTTTGAGTTTTATTTGGTTGATTTTTTTTTTTCTCCAAAATAGCAGGAGCATTTGGAACAAGGTCGTGTAACACGTCTGACTAAAAAATTGCAGTAAGCTTTTGGTAATTCATTTGATTTTTCATTATCCATGCCAAAATACATGTAAGAGTTGAAACTAGAAGAAGACAGAAAATAGCTACAAGTGGAGAATGACACTGAATTATTTACACAAATTATACATGAGAATGGTTAAAACGTAAGAAGCAGCAATTGCCTTTCCCAAGTCATAGATTCACACAGGATGCCTGAGCTTCCACAGGCCATCTGTGGTGGGTAAGTTAAGATGTAATTTTCTACACAGTATGGAATTAATTCACATCTTGCTTCGAGTGTAGACTTGGTGTTCAAGACCCACCTTGGGCTAGTTAAAAATTCGGCCAGAATGTGAATCATTGTTACAATACCCTGAGCGTATTTCTTGTATGGATACTCACATTTGTTGCTGCATTTCTGCTGTCACTACGCAGAGGCAGACAAGCCTAGGGCTCTCAAAACTATGCATTTTTTCCCTGTCAGGTGTTTTCAAGGGGACCCTACAATAAGCTAGAGCATTACCCGAATTCTGACTCTTGCAGACTCCACTCCAGCTGGTTGTCCTGCAATAGACACCTGGAAGAGCAAGAATATAGAAAATATTGGATCATATTTTCAAATGAGGCATAGAAAAGTTGCTCAGATAGCTGTGCTCTCCTTAAAAAAAAAATTAAAAAATCAACACTTATTTCACACCTAGTGACATCCTAATATTTTCTAAACTCTAGCTGAGAACTACAACCAGTATTAAAAAAAAAAACTATGCATGTTACAGCATCTTAGGTTATATATGTTTAAGCAACTAGAAAAAAGGATACATCAAACAATGCAGTGGTTTAGGCCAAATAATAGAATTACTACTGCATACGTGTGTCCAAATGCTAATATTCAACAGCTGAAGATTTTCCTGAATGTTTTGAAATCACTGTATTTTGCTCAGCAGCCATTAGGATGCCCAAGTGGGAATTCCAAGTACAAGGATGAGAGACTTGAGAGTAAACATTCCACCAATATTAGCATTAGGAAAGATGTACAATTCAGGCTCAATGACTTATTCTAATGAAGCTAAACTCTTACAATAAGACATTCATTTCTGCTGGCTATCTAGTCTTCAACCAAGTTACACCATAAGCAAGAAGCACTAAAAAATCAAGCAATATGCTGAATAAGTCATGTGTTGAACAGGAAAAAAAAATTTAAAAAGCATATTTTTTCATACCACTTCCCTACCATTCACACCAAGTTGTTGACTTCTGTATGTGCAGAGTAATTCTAGCTTAAAAAAATTAAAATGATTCATGAGCCATCACAAATTGTTTCCATCTGTTTTTAAAGATTTGCGCACTTAGGAAGCCCTGTGCTTTCCACACAGCGTAAATACCCAAAATCTGTTTCCCTGAACATGAACACACCATCCCCAAAAAACCCAAACTGACGAGAGAAGTTTAGAAATGTCTTATACTCCCAGGAATTACAATATAAATGAGCTCAGTATTAAACAATACTTACTTGGTTGCTTTTCTCTGCTTGATTGTTCCTATTTGAGTCTGGAAAATGGATATGGCATCCCGTTTCCTCCATCACTTTTTTAATATTATTGCCACCTTTACCTATCACATGAGAATGTTCTGTATGCGAAACATCCATCTTCAAGGTTACCCGATTGCTCTGCAAATCAAGCACCCACAGTTAGATTTGGTCACAGCAGAACCTGAGTATTTAAGTTTTTAAGAGTAATGTAACTTCAAGAATGACACCCAAGATTGTGTTTCCAAAGTATTTTTGCCACTGCTTAACTTCTACTCAAGGATGATGTTTTTAATAGGAATCAGTTGGATGTTAATTTGGTCTTGTTTTCTTTTTAGTGAGGAAATAACATGGAGATAAATACCCAAAAAGATGTATCTTCAAAAAATGTCTAAGGCGTTTAAAATACCCCTGAACTTCCATCAACAGTGACTTAAGTGGCTTTTTGCAATTTATTCTAATTTCTTTTGATTCTGTGTTCTTTCAACTGAAGCCACGCACCCCTGTTTGATCTGAAAGGATCACATTACGAGGACTTTGCAAATCAAAGCCATGGGACCAAGTAACAGTGTTTTTTCTTCCTTAATTTTTTTTTGGTACATGAATTTTTAAAATACACAAACACTGCCCATGGCTATTCTTAAAAGCTCCATTGTTAACAGCCCATAGTAATGTTGTTAATAGTTGTTCAAAAAGTGGTGCTTAGCACTCGAGTGTTCCTTTGGCAATCTGCTCTGAGAACCAGGACGGTGCCATACAAGTACACAGGAGCCACAGACACTGCCCCAAAAGAGCTGCTGCTGAGTGAAAATAATTTCTGATGAACAGAAGAGACCCCCGGCCAAAATATGGATGTTTTAGAAATTCTGGTCCTGATGTTTATAGTGTAAGTATTAGGCAACAGTTAAATGTAAAACTGCATAAATGCTTCTAAAATTGAATTTCATACAGGAACAATATTTTAGGTTCTCTGAAGTGGTTGCATAATCTACTGCTTGCAGTGAAGCTGTATTTCAGATTTTAAAGTAAAACCCCAATTCCATGAACAAACATTTTTCTTTCGTAGAATATATCAAAGAATAACATATAATATATATTCTTTTATTCTGAGCTTATTCTTTCAGCCATATGGCTGGAAATATTATTTCTATATAGTTCAGATCTGGAAAAGCTGCTTTAAGCAAGTATTTTCTTGCAAAATATTTAAATGTGTGGGTATACACCAATATCAACATCTGCAAGGCATATATTGGAGATTTTACTTCAGAGTGTCCATAAATACCTTCTCTTGAAATGTGCCTATTAAAGAGATCAATGTCACCACAAAATTAGGGGCTAAGGTGTCATTCTAAGAAAGTTTTCTTACTTTTGTGTCCAAGACAGACATGATTTTCTCTTTTGCTTCTTTAACGTTTTCTTTTTTTCCAGAAACTTTAATATGGGGATCTATAAAAGAAACAAACTTGTAAGAAAAACACAGTAAAATACCTATAAAAATTTCCTCACCGCTCAAATAAATCTGAGCCCATTGCTTATAATCCACTGATAAACTGTACCACCACAGCCTTTGGGATTCAGCTGAAGACCAAATGTCTTATTCCATCCCTTCAGCCCCACAATTAGGATTACCAGATGAATTTAGTAAACATGAGAACCAAATTAAAATAAATAGAAATCCAATCCCAAATGTATACCACAGTACCCTAAACATTGACTGCCATGCAATTACACAGCTAAGCCATCAGGTCTTCTCAAACAAAAAGTAACAGCAGACAACTCAAAGCTTTGTGGCAGCCCACCAAACTCAACCCCTCCCTCATCATCACTTCATTCTATTTAATTAGTCTCTAGAAATATCCTTTGCAGTTTTAACCTAGCACTAAAGGTATCTCCACCCAAAGTTTTCTGATTGCAGTTATCAAATGAAATTTAAATGAGACTTTAATAAAACGAATCTCTGAAATGTCAAGTACATAAATTAGCAGCTGATGGTGGGCTTTGCCCAGTGAGATCTAAAATTCTGACACTACAGCCCGCTTGCTTTACACGATAATTTTCAGACCACTGCCCTTAAACAACACGAGGTGTTGGGCTGAGCCACCAGGTGCAGTTCTGATCCCATAATATACACCTGGTCAGAAAGTACAGACCCGACTCTGGAACTAAATCAAGTATCAATTACTCCGAGTGTGAAAATCACACATCAGCCAGTTTAGCAGCACCATCTGGTGTCCAGGAGCACGAAGTGCCACAGTGCAAAATTATTGTCAAAACATTAAACCTAAGTCCAGTTAAAACAAACAAGGAAATGCCCAACTACCACCCACATTTCTGATTATTAGAAACAAGGCTATGACATGCAGGTGATGCCTCTTCCCCCTGTTCTTGAGTCATTTGCCCTACTGCAGTGACTTTTTCTCCTGTGATGCAATGGACTGTTCTCAAAAAAAAAAAAAGAATTCTCAACCCTCTTCTGACTCATGAATTAATGTAATTCATTATGCTAGACAAATAAATACATCTTAGGGAATATAAGAATAAATATATTCTCAATGGCAGGAGAAAACAGCTGTAACACAACAAATCTGCCTTTCCCATCATTGCAGTGATTGAAATCACTCCCTACTAAAGAAACGTCAAATAATACAACTTTAGGTTGTCAACCTGTTCTATTCAAATGAAAACTGAAACTCTTTAAGTGATGCCTGGATACTCTTTTCATTCCAACAGTAAAAATAAGCCTCTAGTCTTTACCACCAAGAAGTTCTGAGCACATTCAGCTGGGGATACAGAAACACTGAAGGAGCACAGGATTCACTGCCAAGTTTCATGAAAGTCAAGAAAAATGCAGCATTTTGAGTTCCGAGAAACAGATATATTTTATTTTTCATAATGGAAAAACTGTAGTCACAAAAATGTCATATGCACATAGAACCTACAGAAGCTTCAAAAATCTGCTGCTTCAGCCTTTCACAATGGAGCAAAGTAAAACAAAACCCCAACAAAACAGTCTTAAGGGCAGATTTTATTTTCTTTTTTAAGTTGACAGGAAGCCATGTGGCTCTAATGTGTTTAAGCTGTGAATGATATTTGAAGTGGATGTCGCAGTCAGAAATTCCCAGAAGCAGATTCTGGCACACTCTGTGTGCTCCAAGTGCTCTTCAGATGCAACCAGGAAAAACACAAGCCCAGACCACCACCACCACTGTGGAGCTGCTTTTCACGTATCTGGAAACGTTATATTTAAATACACATTTGATTATACCTAGGAAAATTACCTGAAATCAAGTCTGGCATCCTGTTAGTACCAAAGGAGATGACTATCATTCCATAATACTATTTGCTTACCCGTGGGTGAAAATACATTTTAGAATACCTATTTTTTCCATTTCTCATCTCAGTTGGACACCTCTTTTCTGCTGATACTGACAGCTTCAGCCAGACATCCTGTACTTCTACACTTACTGTTTGTTCTTTTTTAGATGAAGAAAGTTCAATTGCTCACTTTAAAAACAAAACCAAAAAAGAATCCACAAAGCAAAAAAGAATCCACTGATGCCAGTGACAATTCTAAAATATGCTACCAAATCTTTCAAAATTGGTCTTAAGTACCCTCTCCTTACTTGACTTCTTCCCAAGGGACACAGTGGTTGGAAATGGACATGAAACAGGTCAGTTTAAGTTAAAGAAGTTCTTCCTCTGAGAGTTGTTCACTCTTTCCTTCAGTGAAACACTATTTAAACACAACATCTTCATCAAATTTTGCCTGAAAAGAGTTACTTGTAACAAAGAGATTTTGAAGTATTTGAACTGGCCTTGCATGAGTTGAAAGCACATTGCAACTATGTATGATCTGCTGGGAAACTCAGAGGTACACAAATAACTATCAACAAACAAATCATTGAAGGAATCAATTAAAAATGTAGAGAGACAATTAGATCATAATAACCTGATTTTTCTGTGTATGACAAACTCAATTTCTTAATATACCTGTGGAATCAATTAGCTTGTTTGCTTTGCAGCTGATTCCACGGATTAACAGTTACATTTAATTTAGGAAAAAAAAAAATCCTACCTTGTCTTAGTAGTAAGTCAAATCTTTGTTGGATAAAGCTCTACATTTAGTATTTGGCACTCTCAGAAGTGTGAAGAGGATTGCCAGGCACAAAACTGTAACGAGTGGGATGCATGTCCAGTACTGACATTGCAGATAAGCAGGAACTGCCACTCCAGCCCTTATCTGCACTAATTCACCTGGCCACAGCACCTGGAAGGAAACCACCCACTGGACAAGGCCAACCAATTCCCCTGGGAACTGGTCCCCTGGGGCCACAACAATGCCACTTTTGTCCAGGTGATGCTAAGTCATTCCTCATCCCTAAGGAACATGGAAGTTTGATACTTGTTTTTACTGCAGGGAAAAAAAAAATGACCTTTTTTTAATCTCCTGAATACAACTGGAAGTGTACTTCATATAACACTAGAGAGAGAGCAAAGAACAGGTGCCTACCATAAATAAAGACATGAGACACCCCAGCTTTGCAAACTATTTGCAAACAGAACAAAGGCTTCAGAAGAGGTCTGTGTGCTAGGAGCATATAAGGCTTTAACACTTTATTTAAAGTGTAGTATCAGACCCTGGAAAAGGTTTTAACTCATAAGAAACAACATGATTAGTGTCTTGCAAACTATTAAAAATGCCACTGTATAGTAAGCCACCTTTTCCATCAATTTTGAAGGGCAGTATATTTTTCTTTAGGAATGGAGAAGAAAAATTTAGTTTTAACAGGCCTTTCCCCACCCTTCTCAAGAATGGAGGAGTATTTACATAGAATAGAAAGCTGAGGTTACACAACAGACACTGCTGGAAATTTTTCTCAACAGTCTTCACTTTGCCAGACTCCTGCCTTCAAGTGGTCTTTTATTGCTCCTATCCTCAAATTCCTCACTCCACACTTTGGCAGAGTTTCACCTCCTCAGTCTTTGTCCACAGCTACACCAGCAAGCCTCCAGCTTTATTGCTACTATTGTGTGTGACACTTCAGCAAACAAAATAAAACTCCTCCAAGCAAAAATATGTTTGTGCCAGTGCAAATGCATCTACACCAACTTTTGCCAGGCAAAGAAATATTTCAAATGATCAAGCCATTTAGCTTAACATGTAGGCCTCTCCCGCAGTTCAATGTACATTTGATATCTGGGGGAGCTCTTCAGACCACAGCTATGCATCCAGCTTGTTTACAGGATGAACAGCCTCGACTTAAGCAACACAAATACCACTAACTCTAAAAATAACCAGACAACTGGGCAACACCAGGGCAGATGACAGTCACTCTTAATGAGTGGCTGATTAAGATCTGAATAGCCCAAGAGTATTACTGAACTTGAGCCATTCAAACAAAAAGACAAAAGAGACCCAGCATTTTTAAGGGACAAGTTATGAAAGTGTCTGACCCAAAAGTAGCAGCAAAAACACACTAAGCCATGTGAGAAGTTAAAATAAAAAGAAAAAACCCCAAATTAACACACAGAAGTTGGTATGTTCTCATCTGAAAGGGCAAGTACATTGTTCACCCTACAAGATGAAGAAACACAGACCTATAAAACAAGTGAATTAAGCAAAAAGGTCACATAAGGCTTCCTATTAATACGGGAAAAAGGCTAATTGAATTAAAACAATTTGTTTAATGTTCTTAAATTAGGAAATACTGTGTGTACAGTTTTAGGAGTGGATATTCACTCACCAAAGTAGATGATTGGTAACAGCCAAGACAGACTTGAAATAGGCTCAAACTATTGCCATGGAAAAGCAACATTAAGGCTAAAAGCAGGCAGCAAAAGCTCAGGACTAAGGGCACATGCAAAAGAACTCGATTGAATAACCAAGCAAATTCGTCACTTGGGCAATTGGTGCTGTTGGCTTATCAGCTTAAAAGAATCCTCACCCTCTCTCCAACAACTCAGAGCACTCACTTCTCTTCCCAAAGTCTAAACCACAGAAGGAAAGAGCTATTCATGTACTAAGGCAGAAAGCAATGAGCCATTTCCTACTGCAGACTCCTGAGTATCCTCAGAGGTATCACTCAGCAGCAACATGTGATTTTTTTTTTTTTGTTTGGGGCTTGTCTTTTTCCTTGATTTTTAGTTGAAATTAGACTGCAGCATCATTGTCTCTTGAGATTTCACCCAGCTAACTTGGGCATGATCAAAAGCCTACCCAGAGCATCATAAAACTCAATGTGGGCTGCAAGCAATTAACAGTGTCTTCAAAGGAGACATATCCTGAGGCTCTGGGTATTCTGGACAATCTGTTTGTTGTGGACAAACAACTGATTATGAAATGTCCCTGGGAAGAGCTAGAGCCACTGCCTATATGTACGCACACATTTGAAAGACTCTTTGTCTTCTCAGCACTTTTTCTCTCTTAACTTTCCCCCTTACTGGCAGCTAACTCCAAACCATCTTTAGAAGAATTTCTGTTCAACTCAGGACATGAGAAGGAAGCTGAGAAGAAGTAAATACTTGTTGCACTGTTCCTGCACAGCTGTGGGGAAGGCAGTTCACACACAACCCTTCACTCCTTTTACATTCTGCTGCCATGCACTCACCTGAGGAGCATTAGCTACCACAGCACTGCTTTTCAACCCTGCCCTGTAACAATTGCGTGATGTGGAGCCAGGCATCCCCTCCTCACTTCTCTCTACCATTTACAATAACACACATATATACACAGGCAGACATACACAGATACTCACGAAGCACAGACTGAGTAACACACTGACCTTACGCACACAGAAACTGAAGAAATGCAGTGCAACATCCAGTACAGAAGAGAAAAGAATCTCGTTTCCCAAACATTTCAGTGTAGCTCAAAAGAAAACTTCAATATCTGCAACAGGCTACTTAAAATGGCTCTTAGAGTGAGATATCTGTTTGATGTAGCCTCACAAATTAAAAGAAATGAGATGCACCTGTACATCAATCATAGCTGAATCCCACATTTGGGTCTCTTAGCAGCATTGAAACATCCCAGCAGAACACTGAAAATTCATGTTCATAATGCCCAGAATTAAGTGAAAATTAGCCAGAAACATCAGATAAGCTTTAAAAAATAGATTACCTGTACAACACTATGTTTGGAGATATAAACTATTGATGACTGGATTTCGGACCAGTGACAGAGGAAATGAAGCTGAAAAGACTTCTCTTAAAGCATAAGCAAAGAGGGAAGACAAGGAAGAGGTAACAGATCATATGGCAATTTAAACAGAAAAGTGATGGATTTCAAGGGAGAAGGGGAAGGCCAAGGTGAAGAAGAAAACCTGAAAAGAAGAAATGAGAATGAATTAATTGTAATCACCCAGACACTCCATTTCAGCTACACAATTTCAGTTTCTTACCACCGTGATTAGCTTAAATTCCTTATTTTACTTCTAAGAAGAGCCTTTAGGGACTTTTTGCAAATGCAGTCAGCCACCAAAAGGCACACTCCATGCAGCCCTTCTGCTGCCTCTGGGGCAGTTGCTCTTCGGCCTTTAGCCCAAGCAGCCACCCAAAGCAAGGCCATCTCTCAGCAGGACACTAAGTCTGTAATGTCTCATGTTTTCCAGCATGGACCCAACAAATTCACAGTTCATTACTTAAATGTCTGCTGCCATTGTATCTCAAAGCACAAACACAGAATCACAATGCCTGGGAAAGAATATAAGAAATAAAGAGAAGAAAAAAACGACAATATTGTAAGAACAGCTTAACAGAGGCCCTAGAAAACACCCACGACATCCCTATCAGAAATAACACCACTGTATCTTCACTGCACACAGATCATACTCAGGGTTGCAATTCTGATGCATAAGCCGTGAGATAATTTTAGTTTCTCACACACACATTCTCAAAAAAGTCCTTGTGACTGTGTTTTGCTAAATAAAAAACATCATCTGACTCGTGAGCTTCAACTCACGCCTGAGGCTCAGCCTTCCTCGCAGTGCTCCCACATCCAAGCCCTGGCTACTGCTGCAGCTTCTCATGTCTGATTGTTCTGACTGCACTCCACCGTGTGAGCTGGTTTGGACACGGCCACTGGAAGGGGGGAATTCTGTGGCTGGACCAGGAGCATGCAGCTTGTCTTCAGCAAAAACGAATGCACTATATAGGCCCGAGTGAGCAGGGCACACAGAACTGTCCTCTTGGGAATCAGGATGGAATGAAATACATCAGAAAGATAAAAACAGCTGCCTCCCAACAGGACAGCAGACACCTGGTGACTAAAGCCACAGAGAGCTCACAGAATATTTTTGATCACCATTACAAATACTTTACCTTCTCTGCTCTAGTATCACACTCTGTGAAATGAATTTTCCCTAAGAAAGTTTTCCTTTCCCAGACTATTATATTTCTAGAGGTTATTTCAACTGCATTCCTGATGAACACAGTGAACAGGTAGCACTTTTTGTTTGTTTGCTTTGTTTTTTCTAAACAAAGAAAAATGGCAAGTCCGATAAAGAAACATCTGAACTGTCTTCTTGAGAGCTACTCCAGTAGCAACAGGTACATGAATTAGATGAAAATGATGACAACCCAGTCGTCAAAAATGATGAAAACTGCAGTCTAAGAGTCCACAGGAATACTGATTCAAGGGCTTAGTAGGTGCTTACAAAAAAGAACTTCAGTACAAGCAGATCACTTTCACTGCCTAGTTTTTCTTCCCGTGTATCAGACACTAATTACATTGCTTACAACAGATAGATACTAAATAAAAAAAACTTCCTAAACTCTTTTTTGAAGCTGTAAGAATTCATTTTCTGAGCCAGAGTTAGGTCATTGACACACCCATCTCTCCATTTTGAAATTTGAAATATCAATACAAATTTAAAGTTATGATCATATTAAGTATATGAAATTTAACTCAAAAATTGCTATGTTATCAACAAGTTTCTGCCATTGATTGAACTATTTCTTTTATTTTTTTTAAAAGCACAAGGTACACATTTTTTCCAGCCAGCATGGCAATGTATTGGCTTTTTCCATGCACCACTACTGAGCAGGCTGTAGCCTCCAGAAGGAAAAAAGCAAATAGAGAGATAAGGGAAGCAGTGTTTCCATCTTCCTTCTAAACCCACTTGGGATGCATCTAATCAACAAAGACATTATCCATCTGGTGACAATTGGTTCTGAATACTAAAACCTTCTAGATGCTTTTATACTAACAGTTTGTTATGTGAATACTGAATCACACATTTTAATCCTGTAATAATCAACCATTTCTTAGCTTTTAGTGTGGCACTGTAACAGTTGTTACATTAAATCTTACATTAAAAGGCTATTCTTATTCACAGATATTAAATTATTTTCACCAGTATGAAAGGCAGTTTGCAGCTGATTTGAGAAGAGAACCTTCATCTTCTGAAGAACAGTGACCTACTTAAAAACCTCTGCTTTTCTTTTCAGGGAGGGGCTCACAGCAAGCAAACATTGCCCACACTGTTCCTCTGCAAGGGTAATTTCTTTGTGATACACTGAGAAATGAAAACACCCAACACCTGAAAGATGTCCAGTGTTGCCTTTCAAATCAAGAAATCATTCCTGAGCTGTTCTCAGATGAATTTTCTCTGCATCACTTCTGTCCATCTGTCTCTCCCCAGTATCACACGAAGAGCAAAACTTACCTCTGGGAAATTAATCACCTATTGAGCATCTCTGTGATGTGAATGTCAGCAGTCACTGATAAATTGCATTTGGTGTCCCAAAATTTGAGTTTAAATAGAAAGACAGGTATCAGAGTGGAACACTCTGTCAGTCTCCAGTTAACATGGAAATGAAGTGCAGAGCACGTTGCAGGGTATCTGCTTGCTAGAAGCTCCTAAAAATCCAAAACCAATACATCAACTAATTCCAATTTTCACTGAAAAATCGTGACGAATTTGTACTCTCAAGTAATTTAATCACAGCAATAAGTTTATATTACTACATTCCAGGGCTTGAAATTTCAGTTTTACTACAGTTACTGCCAAGCACTCTCACTGGATGCTAAGCCTCTTGATAATTCCCTTCATATTACAACTGTGTTTGTATTTTGCCCCTCCCTTGTCTGGCCAAATGTAAGCAAACCGCTGTTCTTCACAGAAAACACAGCCAGCCCTGATCAAAAACAGAAAAGCCCACAATCTTCCTACTCTTACAGGAATGAACAAAGTTCAAATCACTCTTGTGTTAAGTGTACTTAAAGTACAATGCCCACTGCTGGCTCCTCCGCCACCTAGAATTTCCTTAAACCATTCACCAGCGTGACTATAAATACATTTTATCTTCCTCTGAGCCTGTACGAATTCATGACTTTAAGCTCTCATGGCTGCAGGCACACACTCCCCGAGCACAGAAACACTGGCAAGCCGAGCACAAACGAGATAAAAGGCTCAAGCAAATGTGACTTCCTTCAAAAGCCTCCTCGCCTGTCACCTACCCCGCAGGGGAAGCGCGGAGCATTAATGGCTGGGGCTGTTTCCTCAAGTGGCAGCAGTCTGGAGGCTCGGGTAAGTGACTCCAGTACATGAGGGATTTGCTGCCAGCTGCTGGCACCAGGGATGCTCTGGATTTGTGCGTGTCTGACTGCTGGGATCAGAGAGAACCAACACCAACTCCTGTGGCCGAGTTTCAAATGACCTGGGATGGTCTTTCTGTCCATTTCTGTATTGCAAAACAGGGAGGAGTCATCTATGCTTGAGTCAGCTGCTCCAGAAACAAAAGAAATAAACAAACTTGTGATCTAAACACAACGGTCCTTTAATTTTTAAAGTACACAATTACGGGGTTTGGGGGAATTTTTCTTCAGAACGTAAGAAACAGTATGCACTGACAGTTTCTCATTTACAGAGAAAGTTAATAAAAAGCAGATGGAGGTCACAATACAGCAACTACAATACATACTGTAATTAATCTGGCCCTCCAAACAATAAACACAATGTCAGCAAGAGACTCGCTTTAAATCTCTCAGTCAATTACGGACTGATTGCCTCAGCAACACATTGTAGAAATTATTGACCATTTACAAAGCTGCACTGGGGTAAGCAATCCCTCAGCCGTAACAGGTACTCTGCAGGTTAATTAGCTAACTTAGCAGTGAGTACCTAAAAGTATTTAAACTAAAAAGATGCTTTCCCTCAAAATATTCACAAGCCAAACATCATAAACACAGAAAACAGCAGAATTTTTCCACCTTTATGTCTCACCCTGAGGAGAGCAGCCACTGGCCAAAGAAAAAGTGGATAATTCATGTGCATGCATGCATTTCAAATGGCAAAATATGCAAATATAGTCACTCTTGGCAAATTATTAAAAAAAACTAGACTAAAAGATAGTGGGGCATAGGAAGTTTGGGCTTCCAGACAGAATGTCCACTCAGAAAAACGGTGGCAGTCCTGTTTCATTTGAAATGCTGAAAAAATCAACGAAAATCATTGTTGTTTCAAGTTCTACAGTCACATTTGGAAGAAAAAATAATCCCAATGTTAGTCTTCCAGTAACTCTTTCTCTATAGAAAAAAATAATTACAGCCCCTTTCCAGCATCTCCTACAAATATTTCATATCCCACCAATTTGAACCAGGAAAGTGTAGAGAAACCACTGTGGATGAACAACGTAAGTCAGCTGAAAATTGTTCCCACAGTTTAGCTGTCTAAATACTTGTGGGGGAAGACAAGTTTTCCAATAACTGTAGAAAAATCAAATTCTAGCTCACAAGTGTGGCAAAAAAACCCCTAAAAATTGGTAATTTTATCCATAATAAATTTATGTCTTATTCATAAAAGTTGCCTTCAACTGATTTTACTTGGGTAAATTTCAACCAGCATTA
>VYXC01009031.1:241304-299726 GCA_013397175.1 Platysteira castanea
AAATACTTGTATATTACACCAGGCATGAGAGTCACTTCAAAAATTACCAGCCAACACTAGACTTAAAAACCAGAGAATTGCTTGAGAGAAACTAAAAAGTACGACCTAACACTCCCAATACTCAGTCTAACTCCTGAATGCCAGTGCTGGGCATAGGTTTGTGTCAATGTTTTAGTAAGCAGCTGTGGTCTCACACATCTCACTCTCTGGATAACTTTTAGCCTGTCCATGCAAAAAACCCCACAAAAACCCAAAAGAAAAAAAAAAAAGGGAAAAAGGGAAAAAGGGAAAAAGGGAAAAAGGGAAAAAGGGAAAAAGGGAAAAAGGGAAAAAGGGAAAAGCTGTACTATTAGGCTGGCTAGAGGCACTGGCAATTGAAAGAGGTCAGCAAGACAAAAATCCATCCTAATATCAGGACATGGAGAGCCCCACTTCTCCCCAGTGCTCTTGCTCACATCTTTTCCCTGCCAGCAGATGAGAAGAGAACAGCAAAGGGCACCACTTGCAGACACAGCTTTAGGAACTGTGATTTAGGCACTCAAGTCTAAGTTACCAGATGTTCAATTTCAGCTGCTGCTGGTGCTGGCAATGACTGGGGTTGAAGCTTTGTTTGCAAAAATAACAGAAGATGAAGAAACAAAATAGGCAAAAAATATCTGTGTCTGCCACTGTACATTAGGGAGACAGAAAAAAAGAGTTAATTTAATGGCCAAGAGTCTCTTACTTTTTGAAAATTTCTCCTTTTGGGCTGATATGCTGCTTACACTGCTAAGAAGTAATTTTCAGTATAATAAGTCAGCTGATTAAAAGCACAACCCATTTTGTCATAGCTTTCTTATCTTTGTCTGGCATTTTACCAATAATTCATGCTATAAACAGCCTTCTCTATCTTTTGGTTTATTTTTCTTCTAACCCCATCACTCTGGAACTAACTCCATCTTTACTTACAGAATCCAAAATCTGCTTCCCTCCCAAATGCACCCATGTGCGCTGTCATGGCTTTCCTACAGGGATCCCTTCTGGCAATATCCTTCAGTAAGCAAATCCACAAGAAAATAAAAAGATACTGCACCCAAATAGCCACTTTCATTATTTTTTGCCCTCACAGAAAGCCCACGTTCCTTCTGACAATTCAGATTCCTTTGACGTGACCAGATGTGCACCTATGAGCAAGGCAGTTCACCTTTGTAACCCCCCACATGACAGCACCCAGAGGCAGAGAGCTGAACATGGGCTCCACTGCTCACTGCACTCAGAGCAGCAGCAACAGGAGAGGGGAACTGTGCACAGCAATGCATTTTGCACATGTACAGCTACAAATCTGCTGCTGGAAATCTCAGTTTGGCATCAGAGTATTTTAAGCCAATTGCACAAAACAGCTTGCACTTTCCTGAAGCCCAGTATTTTCTCAGCTTACTTTCTTGGCTACTACTCTCCTCCAGCACTGCAAAACCAAGTTTACATTATTCGACATTGCTTTGGACACAAATCCAATCAGCTGGATGAAAGCTGCACTCAAAATTAATCCTTTTTATTGCTGTCTTGGTTTTCTTGCACGCATTCTGTCTTGTGATTTTTTTTAGTAGAAATTGCCAATATCCTCAGTTCTCACGGACTAGAAATTCATGTTTTGCATTCCAGGTATTTTAAGTCATATGTATGTTTTGACGCAGGACAAGACATCTGTTAAATGTTTAACAAATTTCAATTGCAGCCATCAAAATTGCATCTTTATGGAAGCTGCACAAAGACATCAGATGGGAATAGTGACATGTCAGACACTGAATCACTGGTCTAGGACAGTAATGAAAGCACACATCAATACAGCAGTGTTTATCAGCTTTCCCCCAAGATATTAATTAAGTAAAAACCTCAGAACTGTGTTTGATCTAATTTCCAAGAATAGGACCTGTACTGGAAATTCATATCAGACACCTATGAACACAATCCTCCTCTACACTTTTTGGAATATACATTTTCACCCAATCCTTCCACATCACCTTCCTCTTTTGCACCTCCCATCTGTTTTCCCATTATCTCTACACCATCTTTGTCACTAACTTTTTATTATTCTATTCTTGCAAAACCCCCATTCTTTAAGACTCCCACTCGAACCTCACGTTTCCTGCCATCCCACCTACATCTTTCCAACTGGTTTCAGTCTCCTCATCAACCTCATTTCCTCTCCATGTCTCTCACTTTCCCCATTCCACTTCATTCCCAGCTTGGTCCTTTCCCACAGCTTTTTTCCCATTAACAAGAGCTCATTTGCCTTTGCCTTTCACCAGAGTTAATACAGGGAGAAGATGTTGCCAACAGCTCCCTGTGACTGGCCTTGGTTGGTGAGCACTGCCAGATGGTTTTGGTGTCACTACTTAAACTAAACCAATTCCAAAGCCAAAACTACCAGAGTGCACAACAAGTATTTACCATAAAAACACAAATATTTTTTAAACATTAAAAATCTGGACCAAGAAGAAAAGAAAGTCACCAGAACACTAGCTATGCCTTGGCTTTTGTTCTCTTCAGATATGACTTTCCTTACAGAAAATGTTACTCTTGCCAAATAATCAAAAAATGAAATGACCAGAAGTTTTATACAAGGTTAAGTTTGTACAGATGAAAAGCTTAAAATTCTGAAAACTGTATTACAGCTTTCAGAATACAACTGTATTTTTCAGATATTCCCTCCTACTTCAGAAAACAAATCATATGATTCAAATTACAGTTTCCAGAGGAAGTCATTAAAGAGACTAGAACATCTATCAATGATGGTTTTGTAAGTTTGCACTTGGTCTTTGGCACGAACTCTCTCTATATTTAGAATTCACAGTATGAAGAATGCTTGAAATCAAAGCAATTATACAAAAAAATCAGAATTGTATTTGTAATACATCACATTTGCAGGGAGAGGATGATACTCACATACATTGTAATTCCAGAGGGTTTATAGGACCTGATCAAGGTCCGAGAGGGGAACACAGCAGCCAGCCCTACCTGTAAGTGCTCCTGTCCCCAGGAAAGCCTTTTTGGGGAAGGCAGTTACAGAAACACCATCTCAAGAAACTGGAAAGACTGTAATTTTTTTGGTCAGCTACAGAATATCACACATTAGGTATTATTGCTTCAAAGTATAAAAATGTAGTGTTCTCACTCTCAGTAATATTCAAGGGTGCATGATTTTTTTTCCCCCTCCAAACTGTGACAAGACTCTTAAGAAGTTTTCTGTTATGCATCTTAGTTTCTCTATGCTTTTGGGAGCTGGCCTGCTCCACTCAAGCCATTTTTTGTTCCAAATCAAAACAAAAATTCAAATCATGTTTACTAACCTGACATATCATTGCCACTCACTGAACAATGCTTAATGTGTAACTGGTGTGTTGAAATTAGCACCTTCGGTTATTCATATTAGTGCCAGACGTTTGCACACAGTAATGCATTATTTTGGCAGCAAGAACTTCCCAACATCCCTTTAAGCCTTCTCAACCATTGGGATTTAAACATATGGAAGCAGGAGTATGCTACACTTAAAGATGAAACATGACATTTGCCCTTTCTTAACACTTCTCCAACCAAACCCAGGCAAAAGGACAGGGTGATAAAAGAACAAAAATGTACTATGGACACTCAACACTAAGAGTTCATCTTCTCTCATGAAAAATACTCAGGAGGATGAACAATCCCTTCTCTAAAGGAAAAAGTACTAGAGTAATGCAAATAGCATTAGTTTTGCTGTAACAAGATCAAGCACAAAAATAAGTTTAATGCCATTCTAAGGAACAGAAAAACCTTGTAATTTCCCAGACAATGTACAAGATCTGACTGAAATTTTATTTTATGAAGCAACTGCATAGATAAGAAACCATCTTACTCCTCCCCATCCCAAATCCTGCCAGTATTCTCAAGAAACATTACAGAGCACCCTTTATCTCCTGGCATGAGTAACTTTCAATTCCATTGCAGAATCATATGTGCAACTCATCTACTTTTAAGATATGAGCATGATTTTTTAAAAAATCTACTTATACACACAGTTATTAGCTGGATAATTGCATAACAGGGTGAATCTTTTTTCCTGTTTTTAGTGAGGTCAAGTAAGAGCTGCAAAGGAATTTTGCTGCACACAGAGAGAGCTGACACAGAATACCCAAACCAATGGTCCTGTTGTCATGGGCACCAACAAGGAAAAGGCATTTAAATGCCAAATTTTTTAAGAAAACCTTTACTGAACTGGTATAAAGTCAGACCCACAACTTTATACCTTGGGAACAAAAACTAAACAGCTTTAGGAAAATTTCTGCTGACAAAAGAGCACTGGCCCCCATAAACCCAGCAGCCCTGAATGCCCCCTGCGTCAGTGGGCCTGGCACCAGGGCATGCCAGGCTGCTGGGCTGAGCTGCCTAGCAGGGAGCTATGGAGGCAGAGGACAGGCTGTAAGCATGCAGCAAGGCAGGAGAGAGAGAGAAGACCACAATTTTGCTGTTGCCAGCAGTGAAAACAATCCTGTCTCCCCTGATTTCATTTCTAGCAGAAGCAGTTACCAGTCTTGCCTTTCCAAGTGCTTGGGAAAGGCACACGTGGGTGCAGCTTTATTGTTATTCACAGCACATGGAGTAAGGCTGTCCTGGGGGCTGGTGATCAAAACCCACTGTGCCTACTGCCATTACATGGAATTGTCTCAGACTGGAGCACTGGGATCCCCTTTCCACTTATAGATGGGAAAGACACGACTCAATGAAGTGAATTCAAAAGCTCCTTTTACAGCACGTTTCTGCTGCCCTCTGTGTAATCAGGGGAAAAGCTCCTCTCCTGAGGGAACAGGTGCCCACAGCAGAGTCACCAAACCACCACCTTCCTCACCCCACCACACCAGTTATGGACAGGGGACTATTTCCTTGCCTGGAAGGGTGGAGACTCACATGAACAAGAGAAGCACCCAACAGCTCTGTTAGGGCCTAGACCTCGGAGCAGCAGCAGCCTCTGAGCTGCCAGCAGAGTTCCAGCTGGGATAAAGTACATTACTTTCTCTGTAAGGATGACTCTGCAGGATGACTTTGGGCAATTTGAACCTACACTGCCATTGATCTGCACACTGAAATCAGTGCAGAGACTAAACAAATTAAATCGTGATTGTGAACCAATACAAAAGTTACCTCTGTTTGAAAGTGTTTAACCATCCAGGCAGTTCAAAGTTTATGTGCTCTCTTCTCTGCATCACTCTACATCCCTAGCTAAAGATCACAGAACAGGAGGAGACATCACTCCATACATTTTAGGTTCCTACCAAGAGTTAGGGTACAATTTTCAGGACAGCTGGCACAATTTTCAAAAGCATCTTAGTGGGTGAGAAGCTCAAGTTTGTCAGAAAAACTCCACACATCACTGCAGATCTCCAAGGGCCTGATTAATTCCTTCACCCCCTTTTTTTTTAATTGGAGCTTAAGGCTCTAAACCAATTAAGTGGCTATTCAAAGCACTGAATTTAAGGTAGGAAAATTAGTTGATTACATCCCACACTCTCTCAATCTGTTTTGGTTTTGGGTTGGGTTTCTTTTCATGAGAACAGCAGAAGCTACAATTACTGTCACTAGAAACAGCAGACAAAGATATGAAGGTAGGTCAAGAGCAGGAGTTGACCTAAACTATGAAAAATTACTGTTAGAGACCTTGTTTCATTAACAGGTCTGAAGCATTTGGTAGTCCTGGGATGCTGCGTGACCTTCCCAGGTGGGGCTGATTCAGCATTTGAGATTGATTTGCAAAACAAAACTCAGTGCATTGTTGCATTTACAGAAACACAAATTATCAATTCCTTTTACAGTGACTTACAGTAAAGAGTGTTTTTTCTTTAAAATTGATAAATCAGCAATTCAGATAAGCAGTGGCAGCAATTCCAGCACATGAAGTTCTGTTTTCTATTATTCACAACATTTGTATGCACTTTTAGAGGTTACATATGGCAACAAATGAAGAGATTGCAATTTTAGAAGTGAATGAAATTATAGGAAGACTTGTAAATCCTATTCACGTGAATACTTTTACCCCAGAATTTCCATGGGGATAGTCTTTGGGAAAGTAGAAGGATTCACTTCTATATTCACAGAATTAAGATAAAATCAAGTGTAACTACGAAAAGTAGCTTCTGTAAGATAATGTTTTCATGCAATTTAAAGCATCTCTGAAATATACAATATTTAATTTCTGCAGTTTTTCCACAATACAGCTAGTTCCAAATCACTTTTAAACAAAATTAATATCAGGCATAATGTATATGCATTGTGAAAAAGGGAAAAAATTAACTAATGTCTCTTAAGCCCAGAATAGGGAAATCGTTTAAGGAAAACACTAAAAAACTCTGTTATGGCTGCAACTATATTAAGAAGGAGTAACATAGATGTAAAGCCTTAAAGAAAAAGAAAATACCAAAGACCTAAAAAATAAAGAAATCCTAATAATCATTATTCTATATAAAATCACAGGCTCTTTAAGTTTGGAAAAGACCTCCAAGACCATGAAGTCCAGCCTTTGACTGAACACCACCTTGTCAACTAAACCTTGGCACTGAGTGCCACAAGTACTTGGTTTTTTGAACATTTCAGCAGCTCCACCACTTCCCTGTTCCAACTCTGCACCATTCCTTCAGGGAAGACAGGCACACAACCACACAGAGCACAGCATTATCCGCTTAGGAGTTACGTAAGACAAAGAAGCAGATAGCCTAAACTATTAGGCAAGTTTTAGTTGCTTTTATGCTTGTTTGACTGGACTCGGACTTGGCTAATTCCTTGGGGAAAATTTCAGGTTATATAACTGCACTTTGCAGATGTGCCAGCCTCTGAAGAACACCAAGCCACCTGGTATTTAGAGAAAGATTAAGTGTGTAACGTAAATTTAGTGGCATAGACCAAAATCCTTTCAGTATTTCAGCAATCCCAATGATAATTGAAAGCAGAGAAATCTATTAATTCCACTAAACTTTGCATTTACTACAAAATACCATCAACGCAACAAGAATCTCCTGAAGCAGGGGTCCAAAACCACTTGATGCTACACAAGTACTTTTCCCTCTACCCAAAGTTTCTCAACATCTGCCTCATTGAGCCCTTTGCTTTGCTTAGGGGTGGTTTTGGTTTGGTGGAGTTATTGGGGTTGTGGTTTTTGGTTGGCTGGGGTTTTTTTTTGGGGGAAAGGAGAATCTAGAGACTTCCAGACACGCTATAAGAGGTTACAGTGCTGTTTAAAGTTCACATGACTCTAGAGAATAATGCTGTGCAGGGTTATTAACTCTTCCATTACCACTGATATTTTATAATAAAGTATTGGGTTCGGACAGAAGCACTGACAAAGTCCATTTATCTGAGGTGGGTTTTTTGCCCTGTGTTTCACTGGAATTTCTCCATGGCAGTCTCTCCTTTGTACAAACGTGGGATTCAGCTCAGCTGCAGTACCAAGAGCAATACTGCATAACTTCTGGTGCACTCACGTTTTAAGCAATGATGTAATCCCTGCATGGAACACGTGTGTAAATGATGAAGTGCTCGCACATGGGATGCTGAGCAGGCAGGCACAGCTCTGAACTGCTCATATATTAACCACTCCTTGGATATTTTACTGCTAGAGGTTTAGCATTAAAAGCAGTTTGCACTCCTTTCAAAAAAGACTATATTGACAAACTGAGTTGAGAGAATTAAGGATTTCTGAAAAGAAAAATAAATTATCTGAAAAGCCTAAAATCAGATTTAAGATTTGTCAGAAAGCCTATGGCAAAAGAATAAATAACCTGGCATTTTATCTGCACTTTCATAAGGCTGCACGGCCTGATGCTGCACTTCTTTGTTCTCTTCCTCCTTGTTTCATCTGAAAATATAAACTTCAGCTTCTATCACAGTACTGGGAAACAACTGAAAGTTGATTTAAAGGTCTGAAACAACAAACATTTTAACTTACCCTAGATATCTAAGGCAGTAACTCACATCCAAGTTTAGCCTTGAGTTCATTATGCAGTGACATTTGTTTTAACAAGAAAGGAGGCTCTAGCTGTTATCAAAATGCCTCCTGAAACGGGCAAAGTGCTCCCCTTGTACCTAAACAACATTCCAATAAATGAGAGTGAGGTTTTACTAATTTGGCTGAAGTCTCTCTGTAGTTGTTTGCCTCAAGTGTGGTTTTACAGTTACTGACTTCATTGTGCACATAATGTTTGCCACTTAGGATGCAAAGAGGGAAACAGTTGCACTTGGCTTACAAGATAATTTGCAAAAGGCAAAGTTTAAGGAAAAGTGTGAAACCAAACTGCCAGGCAATGAACGCCAGCAGTGCCCAATGCTAGTTATTGCTGCCTTCCTTTCAGTGCCTTCAGCATCACTATGTTTCTTGCTACTCTCCTTGCATATGAATTTGACAGGCTCTGTACTTGTGCTTGAGACAGACTAATGAAAAATAGCATGCAGTAAATGTTTTGGTAACAGAAACTAGTTTAAATTTTAAAAAGTTATTAAAAATATGAAAGAATTAGTAAAAAGTAAAATCAGATGAAAAAAGTACAAACAGAGCATGGACTGGATTTTTACTGACCAATTAAAAATGCATCAGTGATAAGAGAGGAAAAACAGAAAAACAGAAAGCAAAACAAAAGACCACAAAGCCAGAAATGGCAAATAAGAGGTGAAATAAAATAATCACAGCTTAAGAGAGAAAGACAAGAAATAAGTTGGTAACTTCAAGACATGATAGAGATAAAGAGCTAGCAACTAAAGAAAATAGAAGAGGAATGAAAATACGGAAATATTAGGAATAGAAAAGAGCAAGAGAAGTCTTTTAAAAAAATGAATGGTGGAAGAGACCCCACAACTATACCCGTAAGTTCAATTTATCTTGCATCTCCCCTTATCAGCTTCTTTAACTTTCCAAAATATTCCCTGCTCCAGCTCTCTGAACATCTTCCTGCTTAGAGCCACTAAGTTTCGGGGAGCTGAAGGGATTCTTACGGTGGCTGTTACCCAAAAGCTATTTCAAGGCTGTCTGCACTCTGAGCACACACATACCCCATAACCTCTTTATGGCTGTTGAAATACAAAGGGACACAGGGCTATGGGGGAGGGAGAGCTTAGAAATAAAACCAAGTAAGGTATATAGGTGAAATCTGAACTCCCATACACCCACTTCCTAAAGAATACCTTCAGTAACCATCAGCAAGCTCTGCTGGTGAGTAATGTGACATTCACCTGCTCCCAGATCCATACAAATAGATGGGGAGACACAGGAGCACACACAGGTAGGGTTCAGACAGCTCGTGAATGCACAAGGAACTCCCCCTCTCCGACACTAACACTTACCCATGCAAGCACCAATGACAGCACAGCAGAAAGGGCTGCACAACAAGAACAGGACAAGTCAGTATTTTGGGAAGGGAGAGGGAAAATCCCATTAACTTATGCCTGTTTGTAAAGTGTTTGTGGAGCTACAGCATCTGACCATTCAGGATTTGGCAATCTACTCACGCTTTTATACCACTGAATAAATCTTTAAAAGACAATTAACAGCATTCCTAAGTAGCAGTAACTACAACACAGTGAAAAAGCATGTTGAGAGGAAAAGTTATTGTCTCTCAATCTGGTCTTTAACTCACCAGACCAGATGAGATCTCAGACCTCCAGAACATGAGGCTTTGGTACACCCTGAGCTCTACAGCACCGCTGCAAAGCAGAGCAAACCATGCCAGTGCCAATTCTTTCATTATCGATGCAATCAGTCATGAAAGTGCTTTACACTGTCCACTTCCCTCCCTGAATCCTTAATGTAATGGGATCTCTTTGTCAACCTGAACAAATGGCTTGCTTTAAGATGCTATAGAAGATTTATATCTGTTTGTGTGTTTTCTAAACATTTATTTCAAAATACTTTAACCCTCCTCATCACTAGAGCAAGGCTGCAGCATCTGGTGTTCGTTAAAACCAGGAAATTCCTGTTTTGTTCTTATGAAACTGTTGAGAGCTGATAATTGGTTTTGTTGGGGTTTTTTAAATTTAGCTTTGCAATGAGGTATTTTAGAAAATTCATATTAAATAATAAATTTGATTTAGCAAATTTTAAAAATCTGCTTATGCTAAATTCAGACATCAGTCTTCTGCAATTCAAAAAAACCATCAGAAAATATTTATCAAGTGTAATTTAATGAATTACCATGATGATACTTAATAGGTAGCATTTTGGACTCATTAATTTAGAAGTTGTAATGCATATAAAAGTAAATCGATAGGGAAGTTCACAAGTCATTTACTCTTGGTGCTTCAGCTTCACTATAGCATATTTTTTCTACAAGATCATGAAAAAATTCTGGATCTTGTACACAACTTAATCTTCATATCCTTGCTGAACCTTACTATGCACACCTTGGCTGTAAATTTTGATACCTTTGTGTTTCAATTCAAAACAAAACATGTTCTGTCTTCATTGGTTTAGTATCAGTGGTATCTAATTAGAAACTGTCAGCAGCAGTGAGAAGAATGATACACTAAGCCCTAAGTGTTTCATGACAGATTGACCAATATCAGAGGAAGAAAAGCAATGTTTTCCTAATGACTGTTTTTCCTGTCTATTTGGAGGAAACCTGTGAATGACCTAAGGCCACAACATACAGAATGTGAAGCTGCTGAAACCACTGGCAAGTTATACTGAAGAACTATATGAAAAATCTGCTGTGTTTTGATTATGATTGGGTCCAGCACAGGGCTGGGGTAAAACACTCCATCCATAGCTGCTGCTCCCTCCCAGAATGACTCAGGCACTCAGTTCCCAGCCAAGGAGACAGGCAGAGATAGCTTGTTCCCAGTTCAAGTCCCCGGAGAGCCGGCCAGTTATTTGTTGCAGACTCTCCTCTCAATCATCCAATGTCATTAAGTGAAGCTAAGAGTATGTTAAACACTTGGAATATTTCCCCCTATATAAACAGCTGCCGTAGCTGCAAATGGAAAGTTACAGAATTGCAAACAATTGGTATTAAGTGTAAACAGAACATATAAACTACACTTTATTTCACAAGGAATAGGAACCTCGGGGTTAAGGGGTTCTTTGCACACATGCTGTAATTTACTACCTTAGGTGTATATATACACAGCTTAGCACACCAGAGCTGGCCAGTGAGCACAAGTCTTAACTCTACAGCCACCCTCAAATCCACAGGCATTTGAAACACTTTTTTTAATAGCACAGCATATTGATAAAATGCCTAGTATACAGCCCATCACTATCTCACTATCTAAAGTTTCTTTTGGCATGAAGACTTTCCAGGATAATCATTCCCACTGCAGATACACTCAGTATGCCCAGCTGTAATATGTGTTCACTTTCCTCAATTTTTAGTTTTATCAGCTCATAACTCTCAGCTGCTTTATTTCCCTTGGTATTCAAATTCATTCCATATACTGATAGAGCTTCACCACATTATCTCCTACTTGAGGTCACTAATAAAGAGGTTAAATTAATCTACTTTAAAGCTGCATCCCTAAGTACCAATGCAAGAATCCAGCCAACCTCCTCTCTTACCCCTCTTTTCTTGGCCTTTCATTCATGCTTTTCATCTTCAGAACTAAGCCCATTTAAATTAGGGACAAAAAGGTGCAGGCACCACTTTATTTTCTTCTTTTCTGTCCTCGGAAGAAAAACAAACTCTCATGCCTGAGTTTCCTGAGGAGCTTTAGGTGTGCATCAATTCACAGCACCTCAGGCAGCGAGAGGGTACACAGAACTCCTCAGGTCTGCACAGACCTTGTCACTCTTGCATGACTATAAATGTTAGTTCCACATATTAATGCCTACACACATAACACCTGCATTTTTCCCAGTCTAAATTCCTTCCCCAATTTTCCCCATTTAAGCAAGGTTCTTTTACCACGTAAGTGGGGAGAAGAAGAAATGAAATCAGTTTGGATTTCAATACCATGTGGGAAAGTACCTCAAAGAAAATCTCACTTTACACCATAAAATTTTATTAATCCTGCACCTTTCTAAAGAGATAATTTTTCTTCCCAAGAGATCTTATTCATTTACTAAGGTTAGCCCACACCTCCACCTACACATTCTGTACATAACATACAGAGAAATTATCTGAAGTTCACTTTCTTGGTCTTTAATGTGCATCAGCCTGAACAAAAACATATGCAGTGTTAAAAATCACTCCCAATTTAATTTTTTGTGCAGAAGAGAAATTAGATGTTGCTTTCGATCAGCCACAGCTATGATTCCTTAAGAACAGAACAAGAAGGTTTATTTCAAAGAGATGTTCCAGACTGTATACTTAGCTCACATGAATAGCCTGGACTTCCAAAAGAAGCATAATTTAAAACATAATAGTGGTCATTCCTAAGAAACAGCTCCACTGAGGTTTCTTGGAGAACCCAAGAAAGCGTGCAGGCTGTCCCTGTCAGGGACACAATGAGTATTTACTGTTCTGCTGGGCTTGGCCAATGCTCATCTTTGTACTCTGCAGAAACAAACATAAAACCCCACAGAACACCCACTCATCCAAAACGTTACCAGAAACACTGACTTTGGCTGCTGTAAAATAAAGAAACTGTTCTGATTAGATACAGAATCATACAGAAGAAGGCACACATGTTTAATACATTAAGTACAACAGAACTGATTAAATACTCACAGAATTGCAAGCTCCTTAAAATGGCTGTGTATATCAAACACCTATATAAAGCCATGATAACTTCAATGTGAAATTTTTATAAGAAACAGCAGACTGAAATGAAAATACTTCAGGTTACCAGTATTGATGTCTGACTCTAAAAATCCAATTCTTTATTCTGCAGTTTTACTACTCCAACAACTAATCCCACCCCATAAGAACAAAATAAAATACCTTTTTTTGATTTTGCTCCAATCTTCAACTTTGATGGCCAAGCAATCTGTGTATTTGTTTCTTCCATAATCTATTAAAAAGAAAGCATTTTCAAAAAATTAAGTTTTTATTTTTCTCTTGCAACGGCATAAGTTCATTTTCTGAAAATACAATGTTTACTGTTTTAAAATCTGTTGATTATTATTACTTTTAAATAGCACAAATCCTTAATTGCTTCTCTGGTTTTCCTGAGAACTTTCGTCTGTTAACAAGTGTGGCTGAGTTCTGATCATTCAAAAGAATTCCACAGAGCAAACCCAAGATGCTCAACAGCTTCCATGAAGTTCAGATGAGCACTAATAGTTACAGCAGGCTCTACATCCATCTCAGAGGGGATTTCAGACCTTTACAATTCAACACAAATATTTCTTTGGTTCCCTTAAAATGGTTTTTAAGTAAAGCCTATCAAGTTTAAATTGAGTCTTTTTGAGTCTCCATAAGTTAAAATACATCGGTTTGCCTCACCTTTACCCAAAAGCAGCTTTTCATTATAAGCTTATCCAGACTCCAGATTTTTTACTTCTTGGTTTAGTAGATCAGAGCAGACATTTGACAGCATTTATTTATTATGACACAGTGTGCAACCTATCTGTCCATCCCCAACCAGCCAACAGGGAAAAGCTATGCACACACACTTTTACTGTGAAAACCATGCACTCATTCAGCTCAGTGTCAGCTCTCATTCTGGTGCTGCTGTGGCTCAGTGAAAACTCCACCAGCCCCATTACAGGCACATTATACTGAAATTTCATCTTGGCACAGAGCTACAGAGCTTTGCTAACCCATTTAGAACTAACACAGGAGAAGGAACTGCTGGACACCAAAGACTTCGGATATACAAATGGAAATCCAGCTCCTAGAAAGGCTGGGCATGTCTACTGAGACTAAAGGACTTCTCTTTTATACTGAGATCTCATCAACAAGCAGGGTGAGCTCATACCTCTCATCACACTTGAGATGGAATGAAAACGATTAAAATGTCAAAATAATTAGCAAAGCCACTTCCAAGAAGAAAACTAATGCATTAAGAAAACAGCTACAATACCAGTAAGTTTTCCATAACAGTGTAATTCAGAACTAAGGCAGACTTCTCTAACAGTTCTTATCTTCTACATCCAAATCCCAAGGACACCACAACAACTTCCAGATTAGTACACCATGTGGAAAAACTGAAAGTGTCAGCCAGACTTCATTATACTATATTTTTGGTTTCAGCAACTATTGGATAATAAGTTACAGCTGAAATAAAACATTTCCAGGAGGGTGAAATTCTACCAGCAACATACATATACTTTTCACCATTTTTCAATCCAGATGTGGAAAAAGCTATTTCAAAGAATTCACTTGTCTCTGATAAAAGGCTTTGGGGCAGGATTTTATTTTTTAATTGTGCAACAGGCAGTGAAATGCAGAGAAAATTCGAAGGCACTAGCTAAAAGGAAAAGGGAGATGCTAAAACAAAGAATGGTGCAGGACTGAGTTAAAGAAGATCCAACATGAAAGGAACCACAAGAGAGGAGACAGAAGAAGAATGCATGTCATTCAAGACAAGTGTTACAACCCATCAGTTCTTTACCCTCTCAGTAAAGGCTGGAGACTTCTGTCTTAAAGAAATTAAATCCTCCTCATTTCTTACGCTAAACTAAAATAAAAGGAAAGCCCACAGCTTCAGAGATGTGCATTCTGGGGGCATATGAGAAAGATGGATTTGAGATCTTCAAAGGAAAAGCAGCCTGACTGCCAGCCACTGGGATCTGGCCATCTAATATCCTTAAGCTCTCTGTAGAATGCAATGCTAGAAATTGCCATATTAGACCAAAAAGACAGCTCAGTTTGGTCACTACAAAGACAAGTTTATCTCCTGTCTTCGTCAGTTAGGCAAAAAGAAGAGTCAGGATGCATTTAAATGAAGTACATTTACTGAAGTATCAAAATGCTCAGTCTGTGCTGGCTTTCAACCCCAGGCTGTAACTTTACAGTAAATCAGGGCTTTCATAGGAACTCTTAAAAAGAAATCAAACTACACCGCTTACTTCTTAAAGTATTATTGTATTCAATTTACTATTTATGTATGGTATTTATTATAACAGCAGAGCGTCACAAAGCTCTGGAAAACAAGGAACTAAGTTTTTACTAGAGCACTTAAACTTGAAAGTAAAGATGATATTGAAAACTGTGTAGACCACTGTTGCATTGACTTTTTTGTTCAGTTTTACCATTCAAACCCAGGCAGTTTTAAGTGCCAGGATTTTATTTTTTTCCCTGAAATAAATTTGGAATCGTTCCATGAAAACCTCAAGTGCATGTTGCAATGGAACAGCTTTATTAGTGAAAAGTCAGTGTTGTGCCACATACCCTGAAAACAGGGGTTCTGCTCTCACATGAACAAAAAAAGAGAACTCCAGTACTCCAGCTATAATACATGTGTTCCAATTGTATGAATACTTGAGTTACATAACGTTTAGAGGAAATTCAGCCTAGGGATGACTCAGAGTTCACGGTCTCTCCAGAACAGCACCTCCGCACAGCTTCCCTTATTTTCATATAAAATAAGAGATAGAGAGACTACTAATCAGTGCTCTCCTCGCCTTGAGGGATCAACTGACCACAGGGATCAGACATTTCTGGCAGCAAGGTTTAATCCCTTAGTAAATAACCTCATGCTTCTTCTCAAAATGAGGGAAAACCTAAGAAATTGCCTTTCTACAACTTTCCTTCTTGCCCTTTCCCCAAGTGTAATTGTAGTGTTTACGAGCCAAAATATGTAAGCTATTCTCAGCGGAGAAAAAACAGAGAGGACAAGACACTGGAAGACACCAACAAAACAAATCAGACTGTACTCTGACCCTGAAAAAACTGGCTCTAGTTGCAAATCATTGGGACTTCAAGAAAAAAAAGCCTAACTGTAAGGCAGCTGGAAGACAAGCTTTTGGCTTCCTTGTATTCCAGCTTGAAAAGTTTATAGTTTAAGCACTTTGGGGAGTTCTTACATTAAGACAGTAAGAAATTATTTTTTTCTTATGCTGTATTTTTTGTTTAGCTGATTTTGGATGGAAACTGGAATGTCCTGAATGCAACAAAACCAACCAACCAAAACTCCCCCAAAGCCCACAAGTATTTCAGAATTCAAAGGAAGTACTTTACATACACACAGTAGATGAACAAGAACAACATATTTAACAGACCTTTCTTCATTTAAAGCAAGCATATTAAACCAAAGCATTATTTTTTATAGTTAGTGTTGCTAAGTTACCTATTTCTGACCTTCCCACCTTTGGGATTTGGGCATCTTGGCCTGTTTTTGCTTCAGTTATTAATCCCAGTGAAAGGAAAAATGGGTCAGACAGGAACCTGCATCTACTACTGGGTTTCTGCAATTTCCCAGCCTGAATTCCTTCCCCACTTTTCCCCTCTTAAATGAGATTCTTTTTCCATGCAAATGGGGAAAAGAAAAAAAAAATAAATCAATTTGGACTTCAATACCACTTGGGAAAGTACCTCAGAGACAATCTCACTCTACACCATAAAAGTGTTATGCTTAGTCTTAGAATACTTGGTTTCACAGACTTTAAATGCTCATCTTGCTTCCTCGCCTCTCAGAGAAGTTGTCTTAGTCTCCTCAGTTTGTATGCATTAGCAGCTGTATAAACAAGTTTATTCTTATGGTTTATTTGAATCATGGAATACAACTTACATGAAAATTAAAGGAAAATATATTTCCACAGGATCAGGAGAAGACCTGAAGGAAAGAGTCACAGCAGACAAGTGAAATCCTACATGGGGTGATCCTTAGTTCTTCCTCTTGCAATGCGTAAGGGGTGATGCAGCACAATCTGAGAGGATGACTAATCCCTGAGCATGACTTTTGGCAGCAAGAACAGAGCAATGGGTGTAGCTGGAACCAGGATTATTATTTTGATGGTTTGTTGTTTTTTTGGTTTGGAGGGGAGGAGAAAGCGAGGCAAGAACAAGGATGGGAAGAAGAACAAGACACAAAAGAGGGTGGTGTGAAGTTACCCATTGTGAATTCAAACTCTGAAACTGGAGAGGCCAGAGAAAGCACTTGTACTGCCAGAGCACATCAGTGGGGCAGCCTCAAGGACTACTGGTTTGGTGAGGAAATTTGAGGAACATAAGGAGTTAGAAAAGAGATTACAAAACTTAACCCAAAGACTGGTGCAAGTATGTAGCTCTTGTGGAAGGGCCAACATTTTGGGTACAGCAATAGATTCACATCCCAAGCCCTGTTGTGGTTCCTTTTCCCCTGAGTTGGTCTACATAAGGAATTCCAATCAAGAATTCACTGTTTGTCACAGCTACCACTCAAAGTTAGACAGAACAGCCTGACCCTACAGTGTTAGCACTAATTCTGCAGGTGAGCACGAGGGGCTGCTCCTGAGAAGCAGCAATGGCACATGGCCCCAGGCCCCCATGCATTCCAGACTACACTATCCAGAGTTTCCAGTTCGTGCTTCTGGCGTGGCAAAAAAACTCATCCCCTATGCAGAGTGGCATCAGATCCAAAATTAAAACCAAAAAACACAGAAAATTCTTCAGTAAGTTTTTTCTCGCTTTAGACTGTCAATACTAAGAGCACACATGGAAGTGTGAACTGTTTAAAATATACGACCAAACGATGCACAGGGAGGACAAGGATCAAACTCCAGCTGTGTCTACACAGAAAGGAGCAGTGGGACAACAGGGCCTTCCCACACAGGAGGACACGAGTGCCTGTGTGTCTTCAAGTGTAGGGCTCCTGGTTTTCCCATTTTATACTCCAACTGTCAGAAACCCAGACACATTTCCAGAAAAGTACCTGTAGGTGACTGCTTGGCTAGTCCTTCTTCCCTAATTTCACCTGTCTTGGAAAGGTGTAGTATGTTATTATTTTAGATGATACCCCAGGGAATAAGCAGTGTGGATAAGGATCAATACTCTCATATATGGTTTGGTTCATGCTTCCACTGCAGGTCATTTGCTGCAATATTGCAGGGAATTGATCGTCACCTACTCACTTGTCCACCTCTGTTACACTGATTTTCATTTTGAGTTTTTATTAAATGCTAAAATAACTATCAAAAAACAATAAAGTATTTCTGACTGACATATAAAAAGGGAACAGAAGGAAAATTTGCCTGCTTCCTATTTGCATACTGCTACACAGCTTCACGTCAAGCTAAGCAAAACACCAACATGCTTCCCTACAACTTCCCATGGTCAAAACTTTTGTGCAGACTTTGAGACTTCCCCAGAGCAGCAAACTCGCTGTTTGTTGTCACAGACTGATCCTAGCCCCTAGTGACTGTAACAAATTTACCATCTTCACAAGGTACTCACAGCTATTCCTAAAGACCTTATCAAGAATTAAGGCAAGCATGTGCAGGATTGAAGAGGTCCTGAAGCTAAAATTAGAGGTCAAGAATAACATCATAGGCAACATATTTAGTCACAGTTTTGGTCAATGTGTATCAAAACATATAGTAAATACTTAAATTAATGAACAGATTATATACAAAAGCAATAAAGGCAGCAGAGTAAAAACCATGAGGTTAACAACTCAAACTTTCAGACTACACATAAAAGCTCTAAATAACTAAAGATGGAATTGGGAAAGCTGCCTATATGGATACGGCTTTGGAATTTTTATTGTTTCCCTCTCCTGTAAAGGATTTTTAGCCTAGAAGGGGTGAGAACACATGCATGTATGCATATACATACTGCATCTTTTTTTAACCTTCACTTCACCAGAAAGAGCTAAAATGATTCTTAAAACAAGGGTCTTATTTAAGCAAATATTGCAGTATTGTGGCTGCATCCAAACACTGCACTAAGTGAACCGCCTGCAACAATAACATTTACAGAACTTTGTACTTAACGAATACAGCAAATAAAGTTAAGTGAGAGTAAAAACCAATCAAATGCCCTTACCTATGGAGAAACACTTAAGTCCCTTACCTGATTTAGATGTTTTGTTTACCCTCAATGGAAATATTAGTCAAGGGTCAACAGGTAATGCTTTTGTTTTAAATAAATGACAAAGAATAGTTGAAAACATAGGAAATATTTAAGCATGCAACAAAATTATCTATAAAAGTATCTGCCTGTAGAGCACTAATGAATTACACAAGTAATGTAAAAAAATTCTAAGAAAAAGTATCACTGAAAAATGAAACCCCTACAGAACACTGTTAGAACACCAATACGCATCCACCTCTCCTCTCTGAAAGCAAAATCAGAAATTCTCCTCCTTAAAAGCCAGAAACCCAGTGTATATTCTAGACTTACATCATTCTCATACTTGTCTCCTTTTAATTAGTTTTTTTCCTCAAGGTAAAAAGTACAAAAATTTCTGAGAAGGAAATCCTTCCTCTATTTTAAGGGATGGTTTAACCCTCAGAATGAAAAGCATTGAGCACCTCCTCAGCTGAGACTGTGGTGACGAATCACTTAACTACTCCTTCTCTACTGCTTTACAATGCAAGAGCTCTTGCAGAGTGCTACGTATAGCAATAAAGTGGCATAAAGTCAAACTTTATCAACTAAAACTTCGTATTACAGGTCAAACCTCAAGACAGTGCCCAGTGTATCAGAAGCAGCACAGGAGAAACTCGAGGTGGAATGAGAAAATAAAAATCCTTGGATTAGTCCATTGCTATAGCAGAACGGTCACTATACTACAGATGGGATGAGTGCCATTTTCCACAGAAATGAAGCCTTGCCACCACTTAGCTCTGCCTGAACTAAGCAAAAAGTTAAGTAAGCATTCTTGATTTACCTTTTTAGAGAAACTGATCCAGCCTAAACAGTCCGCTTTCCACTGGATAGGGTTTTGCCAAAAAGGAGACAAACGTCTCAATCGCAAGCTTTCCTGCAAATGTTAACTTCCACTGACATTCTTTCAGCTATCTAATCCACACTGCCCTCTCCAAGCACTCGCTTCCTCCTCCCGGGAAGCTAAATGAGAGGAAGCTCCATGTAAAATGGATGCCAGCATTCCCATCCCAGCCAGGCACTTGGAGCCACTATGGCCTGAATATATCCTTGTCACAAGCTATGAGCCAAGCTCTACACCAAGAGGTTATTTTAATGCTAGTGCAGATACTGATTTCTACCCAGAACAAGTGGAACGTGTGGAACCAGTTCCTGCAGCTCCAAACTGCTCCTGTGCTTGAAACACAGACAAGACCCAAGGTAATGTCTGATCCCCACCGGCTCACGAGGTCTCACCACCAAGGTACGTAACACGGGGAGAAAGTGAGAGCTGAGTGGCCATCAGAAATGGAAATACAGCCCTAGGGGAACTACAGCTATAAACAGGCAGCTCGGAACAGTCATGGCTGAAGACACACAGAAAGCCCTTCAGAAGTTACTCCTGAACATGAATAATAATTAGCTTGAGATATCTTAGCCTCAGGTCAATGATTAATATTTTTAATGCCAGAAAATGCCCTAAGCCACTTGTATTTGAAGCTCTAGATACATTTCATGTTCAGAGATTAAAATGGAAGACTGATCAATGTTCAGCCTGACCTGCTGCAGACAGAAAATTAGCTTTTAAATATGTTTATTTGTATCAGAATATACCAGCTATACTTACAAAACACATCAACACTGTATTAATATATTCATGTATAAGAATATTGCAAAAGTTAGAAGGTTTGTCCCAGATCAACATAACAGATATGTTTCAAAGATACAAGAGAAAACACAGGATGTTGCAAACCAAGCTCTTTTACTGTCTTAGATAAGCAAACAGGGCTTGAGGAAGTTTCCTTGCTACCTTTGCTGCCAGAGCCTCCTAAACGAATAAAAAGTAGTGCACATTCATTAAATAACTACTGCATAGAAGACTTTAACAGAAATATCATTAAAGATGCAGTTAGATATACCTATTTTTCACATCTTCAAATAATTGCAGGGGGGTTATTTTTTGGCTTTGGTTAGGCATTTGTTTGTTTCTTTTTTAGTCTCTTGCTACTACTGTTTCCAAATACCTGTACCCAAAAGATAACTGTTTTTAAAGGATGGTTTCACCACATCATGCTTCCAAAATGGCCTGAGTAATTTCTACGGTGCTAATTATTTAATAAAATTAGAAGCTCGAGTTTCAACATGTTACATGTTAAGGACAGGAAGGAAAATGAAGAAAAGAAACCAACAGTCTTCCTTTACACTCCTATGGGCTTAGTAATTAACAGAAGAGGCTTTGGTAGCCACATGAAACATCTGCCCAATTGCAACTTCACAACTTCAAGCACACTTGTGTCCCCTTCCGGGAATAACAGACTGTGCAGTCAAAAGAAATATGAACATTTAAATACACTTTTTGCCTGAATCCAGTGATATCTTAAGTATCTGCAACTAGGCAAATGCATACAAACACCACTTCTGTCTGCTTAAAAAAGGTGCAAAAGAAACCCAAAACAAAAGAATGTCAAACACTAGGGAACAGTAAAACACACAAGTTACAGCTGGCTGGTAGTATTTTGTGCTTCTCACAAAACCAAGCTCTGCAAATTAACTCTAAAAGCCAGGAAAGGCAGAGCTGAGGAGCCCCTCCAGGCATCCTCCCAAAGCCCATGACTAACACACACACAGAAGAATACTGAAATGAAGAGCTTGGATGTGACTTGGAGTCAAGCCTTTGTGCAGAGCACCACGAGGGCGTCATTTCCATCACTACCTTCTGCATGTGTAGTCCCACGTCAGCCCAAGAACTCCACCCAAATTCCACTACAGCCACAGTCTTCACCTATCGCACACCCTACTGCTCACAGTCCCCCCTTGAGAAGGCTACAGACACAATCCTGTCCTGAAAAGTTTCAGAATGAAAGATTATCACCAGTGCCAAGAATCCCCAGTGTTTAAAAAAAAAATAATAAAACCCAACTCGATGATGATAGAGCTAAAAGCAAACCAAAATGATGCATTAAATTCCTCTCTGTCCACACGGCCGACCCTCACCTGCTTTGGATTATGAACTCTTCAGGAGAGAGACTCACCACCTTCTTACATTTTATATAAGAGTGCCATGCGTATCTACAGTGTTAGATAAATTATCTGTTCCCTGGAACAATGTCCTGGCTTTGCTGGGGAAAGGGCCTTGCTTCCTATGAGGCATGAACCAGATGTTATGGAACTTGGTGGAAAAAATCCACCATCAACCGAAAATGGGCTTTGGATCAAGAACATGTAATAACTGCATATTATGTATTCCTCTCACAGAATAAATTAGAACAACAATTTAGAGAGCAAGGCCCACAAGGATCTTTTACATAAACAGTATGTAACAAAACAGCGAAGCAATCCATGTTTATTTAGGATTACCTGTCACTGAACTGCAGATCCGAGAGCTCTACAGAGAAAACTATGCCATTATTTACTTATTTCTTGCTAAATTACTAGCAGCTCCCAGTGGCTTTGAAAAATCCTCATTAGATGATGCTAGGTTTTCCCTCATCCAAAGCAGTACCAGAACTTAGAGATATTGGAAGAAAATATGGTAAAGTCTTCGGACTTTTAAAAATGACACTACTGAAAGACATTTATCTACTTTTCACTTGAATTCAGGACCAGAGGAAGGGACACTTCATCACCAGATCTCCCCTGGCATGATAGGGCAGAAATACTAGCTGAATTTCACCAAGAATCGAGGCTTATTCTGTAACTCCACCAGCAACTGCAATACATGAGCTTGTTTCTGCTAAAATGCTCAATGAAATAATGCATTTTGACATTTAAATTGTTATTAAACTCTGAAAGCTGATAGGAACAGTTCACATCCACTGCGGTTCTGCTTGATTATGAAAATCCAAGTAATACTGCTTTCTCACATGTTTCAGGAAAAGACTGCTTGGCACCAAACCCTTGCATTAATTTAACTTCCTTTAAAAACTTCTCTGCAGCTTAAAAATCTAGGCTGAGGCCCTGCCAACCCCTCAGTCCCAGCTCCTCTCTCCATCCTTTTTGGTCTGCATGCCTTGATGTATGGAATCACCTTCACGAATTTATACTTTGTCATTTGTCATTTCAACATTCACATGAAAGCTTCTTCCACCTCACACACACTTCCAGCCAACAGTACCACAGCACATTGAGGGTAGTTCACCAGAAGGCACCAATCATGGCATTATTTATGCAAACAGCACCCTCAGGTTCTAGATGTGTGCCTTCAAGGATGCACTTCCCCCACCCTGTTCCACTCAAAATCCTGCCAATAATGTCCTGAAGTCTCAGTTTTAGAGCTGCTTTAAAAAATGCCTTTGCTGCAGCTTCGAGCTCATATCGACTTGCCAAAAGCACCCTGCTGCCTCAGTTTGCAATGTGTTTCTAATGCTACAAATCACTTTCCTCCTCACTGCACCAACCTGAAACACATGAAACGAGTCTTCAATTTACCTCCACATACTCTGCCTTATTCATTTCACATGAGAAAGGAAAAATTTAACTCTGATTAAAGGAAATTGCACAGACAGAGACGGTGAGTAAGCTATGAGCAACTGTCCAAAGATTTCTTCCAGCAAAAGAGAGCTCAAAAGGAGATAGTTTCCATCTGGTTTTATTAGCTGTAGTATTGTGTGTATGTGCTTAGAAACTTCAGAAACCTACACGGTGGAGCTGATGATATTTTAAGAAGAATGCCAGTTAAAATGAAGCAGCTTTAACCTACTGTGGCACCCACACTGTGCCTATGTAATAATTATGCACAAATATGACAAGATCTAAATGCCAAGTTAGCCACAGTATTACCAGTGTGGATAAGCAGCGCACTCATTCACATACTTAAAGTTTAGCATATTTTGCTTTCCTCTTAAATCCACACGGTATTTTCTACTATTACACTAATATCTATATAATTGCATATCCATCAGTAAATAATATCCATCATCATATCCACAGTAAATAATCAAGTAATCAAATACATGTGTCAGATATAAGCCACTCAAGAAGAAATATTTTATCCACATCCTCAAAAATTATGAGCAGATTCATCCAAGTGAGAGAAAACACTGTGGTAAAATGAATAATCTCTGGAATAAAGCATAGGCTACTATGGCTTATCTTAGTTTCAGCAAGAAAAAAAAAACCCAAGCATTTTCATAAAATCCTGAGGAGGAACTATTGACACATTCTCCTCTGTGCACACCAATATCAGACAGATAAGCACAAGCACCACATCTGGAAAAATAGCTCTCATTGCCAGTCAAGAGAAACATAAATCTGAAAACCCAAACATTTTGGTAGCAGATACACTCCTCCTCACCAGCCTTTATCAAGGCATCCCACAGTCACATGCAGGGTAAAGCAACCTTTCACATCTTCCTTCTTGCAAGTACCAGTTAAAATTATAAGGAAAACATGGAAAATACAGCAAACTACTTCAATGGACAACAAGTCAAAAAGGAGTTTCAAGGCATTTCAGTGTACAGCATCAAAGCTTACACTGCCTTCTCTGTACTAAAGACAGAACAGCTCATCATTTTTATTAGCCTGCAGCATGCAGATTTTCATTAACATAACTCATAAATAATGTCCTTCACACTATTCTTGAAAAACAAAAAACCCAAAAAACCCCAAAAAACAAAAAAACCCCAATACCATGCTGCTTTGTAAAAATAATTTCCAAGTCATTACTCTTGACCATGTTTCTCTTTGTAGTTTAGTTGCTGCAGGACTGCTTTTTCCAGTCCTTCCGTGCCTCTGTCCAACCACAAACTCTGTTGAATCATTTTGTGGATTGTGCATTTCTTTCTTAAAAGGCCTTTGCATTTCTCAACCAAATATTTATGCTTTCAACAATATCCCAATAAGTTTCAAGTCAGTTTTTTAAAAACAGGATGCAGCATTTATCCGCAGACAACATCCTTAAGACCATCTCACAACATCTTCTGGGTTAACCCCCACAACTAAGCATAACAAATGTTCATCATGCATATTCTAACATTTTCAGTTGAAGAACTGTAAAACTGTTACATTGTTTTTGTGCATGGAGGACAGCAGCATACACCAAAGAACTTCCTTCTCATCTCACTCCATGCATAGCTGGTGGCAAAGACACTTTACATGACAAAATCATTTTTAAAAAATTTGATCAGTGCAGTGGAAACTGCACATGAAGTTTAATTAGTTGATCAAGTTTAATTAGTTGATCATGTACATGAGCAATAGGCTTATTTTTATTTCATCTAATCAGGTGCTGTTATAGAACTGAAATACTTTTCTTACCTTCTGAAAAAAGTCTTCCCCACTTTTCCCTTTGCCCTCTGCAGCAGCTGTAAAACAAAAGCAGGATCTGGTTACTAAATACCCCAGAGAAAATTTGCAGGCTTACATATAGAAATTCTCATTGAGTACACACTACCATAATATAACTCTGGGTGATTTTTTTCTCATGCAATAAACATTTGTCAACAATTGAGTAATACCCAGAGCAACCTTTTACAAGTCACTTTCCATGGATGAAGTCTGAACAGTTTGTATTTGTGTACTGGATCTCTAAAACACTGATATGTATTTTAGTTACAAAATACACACGGTCTGAGTAACAATTTAGTCACACTGCACACTTTGCCCTGCAATTCTACCAACAAAAGGATCAAAGGAAAGCTAGGAGAGCACGAGACTTGCTGTATCAAGTATCACATTATTCAGTGATCTCAGGAGGAAGACCTGGATTATCTCCCGCTTGCATTTAAACTCATCACTCTAAGTTTAGTTAATGCAGATTACTGCACTTAAAATGACACAACTGTTTGCATACAGCTTATGTTGTAGTTTATCTGTGTAGAACTACCAACCAGTTCAAAACACAGTAGCTCAAACTGATTATGAACAGGATAATTTCCTTTTCCCTGGAGACTGGGATGCCTTCAAAAAGAACTCCAAGTGCGGAACAGAGTTTCCTGAATGGTACAGGATTACCGAAGCAACTTACACTCATGATTTTTCTGTATTTCTCATGTACAAAACAGACCCCTCAAGCTCACCCCATCACCCCGGCTTCAAAGCTATGTTTCAACTACTTAGTTCTGCCCCCTCCTCCAGTAACACAACCAATTCCCAACTCTTAAGGAACTGTTAACTCAGCTAATGCAATGTGATAGCAAATGCAAGCAGCAGATACAGGCTGGAGGCACGAGGTGACTTCTCCTACCCAGAGGAAGCACTGCCACCACATTTGGAACAGGCTTCTCAAAATCTCAATAACAACACTTAAATACCACAGAGAAAGAGCACACTAGCAAGTTTTATCTGAGGCAGTTCAGAAGTTCCTGATTCGACTCCAGAGCAGCAAGAGCAGAGGCAGAGAATGATGCCTGTCAAGCACTCATCCTGCTGCAGAGCAACTTCAGACTCCCCAGTTCCACAAGTCTGAGCAAACAAAGCCCTCCTCGCCCTCAAAACCCATAGGTGCCTTATGAGAAGAGCAAACTGGTGCACATTCCACCAGAACAAGGTTTTCTGGAAGCAGAGAAAACAACTGGGGAAGATTTTGTTTTCCAGATTTACAGGCTACTGATACAAGCAGAAAAAACACAGCTTCCTTGAAGCAGCCCCTTCATAGGTGCACGTTGCTTGACATGTTTTCCTTTAACTCAGGAACAGCTACAAAATGCTTTTGGGAGGCGAGGAGTGCCCCCACTCTATTTCAAGTGGAACACGGGACCAACATGCTTTTAATCAGAGGGTACAGGAGATGAATTGGAGATGAGAACGTGACAGATGCTGCAGTTTTGAGAATAGACAGATTTTGTTCCAGCTGCAAATGCACGATTTCCAAACTGAATACAAACAAGAGATGGCTTAAGATAATAACAGTGATGCTCTGCAGGGCATTTAAGCAGAACGCTGACAAAGTGGATTCCAAGCTTTTTATTGTAGGTTTATTTTTAATATGAATCATTCTGGTGACCTGATTTACAGCTTGGCCCCACCAACAGCTGATGGCACAACAGATAGAATCCAGCAAGCACAAAGTGGGAAAGAAAAGGGAATGAAAACATCCCAAAATGGGTTCACAGGAAAAAAACCCACAACAGTAGAGACAATAGGAAAGTTGGAGCAAATGGCACTTTAGAAAAATCTTTAGTTAATAACTAGTGGGTTTAGTTGTTACATCAAACTACAGAGATACAGTCTTTCATTAGAGCTTTTCAGCACATAAGATGCTTTATGATAAACCATCTGTCAGGTCTCATGATATCTATGAAAAGGCAGAGAAGACTGTATGGTGGTTTTTGGAAAGACACTGAAGCTGAAGGTCTGTACCTCAGAACAGTTCTTCACATGGTAAGAGAGAGACTGCAATCTGTTGGTATTTTGTCACTTCGTGCCCAAGATGCAGCATTATTTAATCTGGGAAGAGGTATGCCTCTGATCATATCTCATTTTTCTCTATTAGGGTAGTCATTACCATCTCCATTATGCATTGAATTAATGAAGAAAAGATGCTCAGAATTGGGGCCTAAAGTATTGTGTTACACTTAGAATGATATATTTCACTATAAAAGAAAAAATGCCTAAAAACTTGAAGATAAACTACATGAACCAATATATTATGCTTCCTTTTAGGTTGGCTATTTTCCAGCTATTGCCTCCCTTTTCCCTCCTTCCTCTTATAATTCTTCATACCAATTACCTACTTACTCTTTCATTTTACTTCCTAAGTTTCCTCTTGTTTTTATGAGGAGCAATTACAGTTAAGAGAATTTAAACTCTATCAGTAGTTTATGAATTTTGTGATGCTACCCACAATTACCAACATTTGCATCTATGTTTACTCCCAAACTAAGTACCTAGATTTAAGAAAGCTTCCAACGTCTGTCTGAAAGGTTTATGATTCATGTGAAATTATCTTGAAGCCTTCTGCTCTCCAAAGGAGGTGAGACACTTCCGAAAACAGCAGGAATAGCCAAAACCAAGAGGAAATTTACCCATTTCTTTTATAACTGAAAGGCTAAACAGATTCTCTTAAAGCAAGACAAAACCAGCATCTTTTGCAGGGAAATGGGCAAGAGAAGCATTCCAGATTCAGGAAATTTATGCAGCAGCCATTAAAATGCAAACCATTTCCAGTGTTCTCTACAAGTAGATGCAATTTAGAAAGTCATTGAGGTTTACCTCAAATCAGATAAACTGAGATAAAAGCAAACTTGAATTCGTGTTTAGGGAAAAAATCTCCTAGGTCATCACATCCCAAGATCAACCTTTCTAAACAAATCTTGAGAGTATTAACCCCGACTCTCAAAATAAACTACAGCTTTGAAATATCATATTAAGAAGCTCACAATATTTACATCTGACAGTGCACTCTGGCAAATTATTTTTGTAATCTTAATAATAATAACTAGATTTTTAGTAGAAAACCAAGATTTATTCAAAAAGCAGTAAGTTTTTAAGTTCCCAAACCCCCAAGACAGCAAGCCTTTGTGGGAGGCTGAGGGGTCAGCAGAGCTTGTACCTGTGCTGCATGGAAGGCACAGTAGAGCCCATCTCTACTAAATTTGAAATAAGCTTTCAAAGTTTAATGGACGAAGTCTCACATTTTCTGAAATTAATGAATTCAAATACTCCACCGGTAACAAACAACATAAAGAAGTGACAATACTGCCTGGCACCTGCCTCAGGAGACCACTCCACCCTTCTGCCCCTGTCCCCAAAGCAGGTCTGAGAGAAACCACAAACCAAATGCTAATTAATCCAGTTGTACCTGACTTCTGACTGACAAATTGTTTCATTTCTGCCAACTCAGGAAATACTGTTTTCTTAGAAAACAGTATTTACTTTATGGTATTGAATAATCACTTAACCAACCCTCACAAAAACTAGGATTACTTTTACACGAGATGGCTACATTGGTTTCAGAAATACAGATGAAACCTATGTAAATGTGCATAACAAGCATTTTATATTTTAAGCTATACTCTGTTTATTGTAATTTCTTCCATACCATGAAATATTTTATATTAGATTTTTGCTTTTCAAGACATATTGGATTGCTGAGGTTTCATCCAATACAAATATGAAACAGTTGAAACAGGTGTTAACTGTTATGGTACCCATGAAGTGCACCATTTGTCTACTTAATCACCAAATCATAAAAAGGCCCAACTGCAATTTCTTCTAGGTTCACGTGGAAAAAATGAATTTGAGCTTTCGCTTCAAATGTTATTTTAATTATTAAAAAAGTTATTACAATATAGGTCATATTTTACAGGAACGGAACCCAAGATACACTGATTAAGTCAAGTCCTTAAATGAATTACTGTAACTTTGCTGATCTCAGACATCAGTTTTGTGTCTTATTTCCCAAACTCTTGAAGTTGTTATCAAAAGCTCAGTGTAACATAGGTTGGTAACTTTGCCTTTACATTGGATAGTATCAAAACTTCTTCCTCTGTGTCTGCATTGAAAGATTACATTTTTAAGAGAATAAAAAAGCATGTTCTGCTCTTCAGGCCTTAATTATGAGGAAACAAAATCATTCCTTGCATCAAAATAGTATTTAACATGACAGATAACTAGACATTATTTTCATATTATCACGACAAATCAACTTAAGAGGGGTTCAAGAAACTGTAGAATAATACACCTGAAGGTAAGCACTCAATTATCCTTTACCTCTCCTATCCACTGAATGAGAAATATTTCATAACACTTGTGTCAAGAACGTCCTCATGTTATTTTGGTTTGATTTTTTCTGAAACTGCCATGGAAACATGTAGCTACATAACAGTGTTGATTTTTATTTACTGCTAACTTTTTAAATGGAATGGACAGTTATTTATTGAAAGTCTGAGCTATTTCTCCAAAGTTACCGAGCAGCTGTCATACACAAAGAAACCCAACCAAAAACTTCTTTCACTGAACCAGAAACCACCTGACAAAAAGATTGTGTTTTCCTGTGCACCAAGTCAGACACTAACCCACACATGCTCTGAAAGCTTGCTTATATCAAGCCAAGATAAAGAATTCCACCCCCATGACCAGAGAGTTAAGCCAAACTGCTGAAAATATGCCTTTAGGAATAAAAAGATAGAGCGTACATTGTTAAAGGAAAAAAATCTGACCTTAAATTGAATTTGCTGAAATCCAAACAAAACAATTTTCCATTTTTCTTGTAATTGCAAAGCCAGTCTCACTTCCAGTTTTCAGCTTAGGAACTAAGAAGTCACAGAGACAACTCAAGTAAAATATACAGTCTGGCAAGAGAAATAAGGTTTAAACAAACAAGAAATCTGCATGAAAAATTCAAGTATTGGAGACTGTTAATTGGCTTTTCAAGAAGGTTACATATTCTTTTAAATCAACTTCATAAAATAACCTGTTACACATAGCAATCTCAGTATTTCAGAGTCTTATGTGGCTTCATGGAGTTTTCCAGAGTTGATGAACGAAAATCAGACATTCAAATTTTCTTAACCTATATACAGAGCAATCTTCAGGTTTTGAAGATGCTCACTATAGACAGGTCAGAGTCAACTGGAGGTACCAGTTGGGGGTACCCTAAAGGGGACTGAGCAAAGGGACAAAAGCTCCAAAGTTCTTGGGAAATTACTGGAACATTCAACAAACAAGAAAAAGAGGAAACTATACCTGTCTGTACAGCACGCTGACAAACAGTAATGACAAAGCCAGGACTTACATGGTAACTGGAATATTACAGAAACTATCTAGTATCTATGTATTTTGTGACAAAAGGACTCTTGGACTGAGGGTGAAAGCGTCACCTTTTATTAACAAGTCAGGTAAAAAATTATACAAGTCCAAACAAAACCATCCATGATACAAACCTAAAATGTTTATAATGGAGCATTCCTCCTCTGTTAGAGCAGCCAAAGAAGAACTGGAAGATCTTCAGCGTGCTCAGTAAATGACAATAAATAGCCTGTCAAATCTCTGGACAGTTTTGGGTGGGTTCCACTGTGTCTCCTCCTGCTAGCAGGAACTCAATACGCAGCTGCTGAGCTACCCACGGCGGGGCCAGATGTGCTCCAGCATCTGACAGACCAAACCAGTGCTGGGAACAAAGCAGGCTGAGGCTAGGACACTTTTACCCTGCTGCTGGAATACAGTGTCAGTGAGCCCCCTCAGCCATCCAGGGTCCATGGCCTCTTTCTGGACCCTCTGCCAGCTGGAGGAGGCTCTGTGGATCGAGGTCTGTGCCATCAGAATGTGATTGTAAACACAAACAGGTAACACCTCCATAATCTTCATTCTCCCCTTAATATTAGGCATATTCACTTATGAGCATATTAACTTTTCAACTCCCCTGAATACTCAATTAAGATTAAATCGTTGATACTAAAATTAAGATTGTTGGAAAATAACTAAAACCAGTTCTACAACCAACACTCACGAAGCTTCACCCATCCATCATTTGTGATGAATAAAGAGAACAGCAACACAGAGAAAAAGAGAGAGCTTAAAATAAACTACACTTGCTTCCATCAGCTCTGCATACAGAATGCAAAAAGAAAAACCCCAACACATGTACTCTGAGGGCCAAAAAGACAAATATTCCTAGAGATCTGTACTATTCATAGGGACATGACAGATTTGGTGACTAAAAGCTAAGGGGAAAAACAAATAGAAAGGGAAAAAAAAAAGAAAATCGGGTTATACAGAAGGCAACTCACCTTGTCCATTCCAGCATCAGTATTTTTAGAGTTGCGTAACTATAGAACTCTAAAGCCAATAATACATAGCAACTGTAAATTTTAGATATCTAACAGACTTTTCTAATTCTGCAAAACAAATTTATCCCTAGGGAAAAAGCTGTCTGCCAAGACTCTGCATAGAAATAAGTCTGCTTGTTTATTTATTTTTAGAGACAAGTCACAGCTTGGAGACAGGCTGTGAAGCTGGGGTTGCTTTGGGAGCCCCTTTTTCCTTGGTGGAAATCTCTCCTTTCAAAGGCACACATGGGTGCAGCTCATCCCCACAAGCACAGAACTCTTCCTGATGTGATGAGGAGCACAGCCCGTGCATGGCACGAGATTGAGGCTTCTAATGAAGACAGAGAAGGGACTGCTCTGCTTCCTGCCAGCCACTCCAGAACAAAGCCAGGAAAACTGAGGAGCTGTCAGCACTGCATTACCTGATTAAAACTTCTCCATTAGCTGCCACTTGTGCACTGTTAGAGCCACAAATGCTCCGTCATCTCTAGCTGGGTAAAACATTCCTGGAAGTCTCCTATGTCATCCTTCAGATGCACTCAAGGGCTTCTGCTGCTTCCTACAGAAGATGTGCCAGCTGATGAGTCCAAACAAATTTTCAAAGCCCTTCTGAAGTCTTGATTTCCATGACTGACAGAGAGACTAAATCAATGACCCTGCTTCTGGGAGCAGCAGAGTGTCTCTTGGAAATCGCTTAACTAATAAAATTCGACTGAAATCAACAAGTAAAACAAAACCAAACAAAGCACAACCTCACTCAGGATTTCCTGAAAGCATAAGGAGTCTCAAACGAACATAAGTTTTCCATTTCAAGTTTGTAACCACTTTGATGGTACTGTGAAAGGAGAATATCCATGCAAACAGTGTACCCAGCTGCCAGGTTGTGGGAAAGGGGATGAGAATTCCAAGAAAGAAAGACTTGTTAGTTTTTCACCAAATAATTCCACTATTATCACCAGATTTTTAATTACAAGCAACATTTTTCTTCCATTTTTACCAATGAATGAAGACAGCTTTTTGACATCTAAATAACAGTTGAGTTGAACATCCTATTTCTAGGTCCTCATAAGACAGAAAATTTCCATCTGTGCTACTGATAATCACTTTTTTACAAGTGAGCCTATCAAACAGTCAATTATGAGACAGCTTTGTTAAGATCCACTAGCATGAGTGAAACCTGATTAAAATCTTACATTAAGTACATTAAAGCACTGTAGCTCACCCCAGTATCTTTCTCAGTTTTGAGAAAAATATCTGTGAAAATATACTGGAGACAGTCATAAAAAGGGAAGAGAACAATTCTATGACTTTCATGTTCATAAAGCATTTTAGCTACCTATATATATGTAAGAATAAAGCATCTGTGACCTCAGTCTTCCTTCGCTCTTTGCCAAGCAGCTCCTGAGAGATGCAAAGTGGAATCAGTCACATCCAAAAAGTGGCAGCTATACTGAGATGTGTAAGGAAAGGCGTTGTTGTTTAGCTTCTGTTTTTTTAATCCAGGAGTTAGTTAACTGCCTCCCTTCCTTCACACAGGCCTTCCAGCATTTTCATTTTTCAGGGAATTTGGAACCCTGTAGCCAAAATGACAGGCTGGCCAGGAACAATTTTCACGTTGTATTAATTTGTTCCAAATCCTTTGTAGTCAAAAACTGACAGCAGCAGCATGCAGCCAGCCCTGAAGGCTGTGAGAGCACTCTCCCACTTCAAACACAGCCTAGATGTTATCAACTCCCTTGACCTGCTATCCACAGAGGTAGTTTTGGAGGAGACAGCTGGAGATGGGCAGCTCTAGTAGCTGCAGGAAAATCTCCCCAACATACCATACTACTGTTATAAAGTAATTCTCAGCACAGCAATAAAAAATAGGAATATTTATGCCAGCAACTCACTTTTCCACTACTCTAGGCTTCCTCTCTGACCCAAGGGAAGAGACCAAAGCAGCATGGTAGGGTGAAACCATTCCAGCCCTTCATTCACCCTGCCTGCCTCAGCTGACTCCCCCATTTTTATTAGCGCATGAGCTGCCACGCACATAACCTGCACTAAATATGGGGGCTGTGGGTCCCTAGGAAGGTATTTTGTAGGAAAAATACGGAAGACGAGAACCCAGGGCGTAGCACTTTGCCCTTTCTGTTTAGTGTGGCCACTCCAAACTCTCCCGAAGGGACAGGACAGCTGAGTGAGCTGCCCTGTGCTGTCACACATCTGGAAATGAGTCAAAGCATTCATGGAAGGGCAGGAGATGTAAGAGGTGTAAAGCTTGGCATTTTTCTTAAAAGCTCTGCAGCGGGACTGCCTTGAGTCACTGGATGTGACAGCTCAAAAAAGCCAAAAAGCCTTTGAGTGTCTCAGGAGGCAGAACCTCCCTTGCTGCCAGTGCCTGACAGCTCCAAGTCTGCCCCGAGCCAGAGGATCCATTTAACAGAACTCCCTGTTTACAGGAGGAAAGAAAATCATAATATCAGAAGTGCCCCCGGGGCTGACAGAGGATACCTGCCAAATACAAAAGCTCTGCTCTCAGCAGACTGATGGCTGGGGATATTCTTTCTATTTGTTTATCATTCAACTTTCCCTCAATGCACAATCACTTTTCCTGTCAGGTATGAGTACAGATACTGCTTGATTCATTGCACAGGAGGGGAGAATGTAGCAAGGCTGTAAAAAAATTAGAAACAAAAGCCCTACAGATTTGGATAAAAATGTACACAATATTTTTCTGATGGTCCTGCTTGTTATGAGTCATTCCCAGATGTGGAGTTACAGGAGAGAAGCCAAGACTGAGTCAAAGACAAAGCTTTATACAGGAAACCAGTTTAAGTCTGCTGCAATGCAGGTTACACACTGAGCTACAAGGCCTTTTCCAGCAGTCAGGAGACACTGCCTGTATCTGGACCCATTACACTGAACAAGATTCTGGAATACATTTGACAGGGACCAAAAAAAAAAATCATTACTTGGAATTACAAAGTCTCCTGCTTTGCTAAAATTCAACCAACCCCACACTCTCCAGCTTCCTGGATGCAATTGAAATACTTGGAGAACAAAACAGAGCTTCCTTTTTCTGTCCAAAACCCATTCTCTCTTCATTTCTGTCTCCATCAAAAGAAAAAGCCCAGCAGCCTCAGAGTTTTTAAAGGACACATATTATGAACCCTTTTCTAGGCATCTGTGCTCCTGTTTCTGCACATCCACACAGCTGGGAACACTTGTAAATCCACACATCAATGCTGCTTGGCATCTCCTTTGCCCTTAACCTGAGAATTTCGAATGTCTGCCTTTTTCTATTTTATATTCATCAGTTTCAAAATTTACTGATCACCTTAGATGTAAATTCTTCCCCAGATAAAAATCCAATCCAGGCTTCTCAGTATATTTTAATTCCAGGCTGTAAAGCGTGTGACAATACAGGAATTGGAGCAGAAGGCTGCTCAGTTTAGAATAGCCAGTTTCCAGTTCAGGGTACAATTGAGACTCTCTTGTACACTAAATTTATAATACATTAGACTACTGACAGTATTACTGAAGCAGTGGCCCACTTGACATCGGCTGTTGCCTTCAGTATTCACAAAAAGTAAATTGGATCTTTTTTGTATCTTTTACTTCCCCTAAATGAAAAAGACCACAAGGCTAAATTTACATACAGAAAAATGTAAACCCACTTAAAGACTTCATGAGAAGGATAACTGAGCTATAAACCAGCTTTAAGTAGCAAAGGACAAAAAAAGTTTAAAAAGCCAAGAAGAAAAGCATAAGATAAACAGATATAAGTAAGTACAGGCATAAGCACTGGGGCAAGCCACTGATGCATTCAGTTAATTAAAAAAAATGAAGACAAAGGTAAAAATCACACTTAAACACAACCCCATTTGCAGGAATACATATGCAGGAATACTGTGTGTCTCAATTTGTAGCTTTAAAGACAGGAAAAAATCGTGCCAGTTTATTCTTAGGTATTATCATAATCTAGATAACATTTGAAGAATGCAAGTTCATCTGTTTGACTCAAGAATCAAAACAATTTGTTCAAGTAACATCACTGAGGAAGTTGCAAAGCAGATGTGTAAAGAGAGAGCGGGATGGATCCCCCCCAAGGGTGGAAGCAGAGGAAATAAACTCACCCGTGCATCCAGTTTAGAGCAGTGCATCACCACAACAAAGTGTGCACCAACTTGTCACCCATTTTTCCATGCACTTGCTAGGCAAGAAATCCAAATTATGTATCAGCACAAAAACACAGTGATGTAAATTACTTTGCCAAACTCAAGTTTACTCACAACACCAAGATCTTTCTGCTTTTAAGAAACTGAGGAAATGAAGTAATTGTTTAGGTAAGAAGATCAAAGCACAACAGAAGTCTGGACCCTTCTGGTAAAGGTGAACAAGTTTTATTTTCACAGCTGGTTTGATGTCCACATTTTCATCATCTACATGAATTTTTCTTATGAACAGTTCCCATGTTCAAAAACACAACTGCTATATACAGCTGCCAAAGCATTAAATTATTCTGTTTATGTGCATGAATGTAAATAAAAACATACATATTCACAGTGAATACAGAATGTCAAGCTGCATAATTAGGATTTCTAGACACAGTTTACAGTAAGATAAAAGCACTGGTTTACATTACAGTGGTAAAATCTAGCCAGAAGCCTGGCATCCATACCAGCTCCAATCATGCCACATGAGATGTGGACTGCATAAGGTGTTAAGAATAACCTACTAGCTTTTAATTTAGAATTGTGGGCTGTTAAACAAAAAGAGGGGACAGCTATCTTAAGAGAAGCAAAAGTATCCTGAATTTAGGGTTCAACAAAAAGAAATTAAACCAATAATGTTAGTTTTAATCTCCCAAGTTAAATTACTCCACCTGGGAAATCCTACCTGCTTCTTCACTGAGGCAGCACTACAGATATCAACAGTTCTGGACTGAGACATAGCAGATGGATGCACCCAGAAAAACACTGCTTTAAGCTGGCACCAGGAGAAAGCCTCTTCTGGACAAAAAGATGCAACTCCACAGGAAATTCTGCACTTCCACTGGTAGCATTTCTTTTTATTACCAACGAGTTTTTCAAAGTAAATCATCTTCTATGAAAAGTTCACTGAATGGCAGCAAATTCTTGTGAAATTCAGGCAAACAATAATTACGTTCTTTTACCATCCATTTCTCGTTAATTTTTCGTCCATAACTACAGAAAACCTACAGCAATTTTCTCTACAGTGAAAGAGGAGCTGAACGACAGGAGGATGAATCGTGTTGATACTGTATTTGGTTTGCTATATACTATTTCACAAAACCTGAGCATTCTTGCCAAATCAAGGGGAAGGTGGCATATACAAGCGGAATTTCAAGTTACACAAGCAAGCAGCAAAGTCACAGATTCATAAACTGTTTCACTGAGAAGTGCTTTACACTCTGAAGAATGCATGATGGCTCAAGTATTGTGAAATTGAGCTCATGCTGTGTATGACAGAGTGAAAGGAAAGCGACCACAAGTTAGTCACCTAAAGGTTAAAAAAAAAAAAAAAAAACCAACCAAAATCTTATCTGGCAGAACATACAGTGATATTTATTCAAATACTTCAATGCTATTGAGATTTGTCCCTAAAAGATCCCAAACTCTTCCTGAAACTGAACACAGACATGCGGGAAGCACACATCACTAAAGGCTACACGTGGATGAGAAGTTTTAACTGCCCCTTCACCTTCAAGCACTGATTTAGGTTGTCCCCCCTCTTCCCATGGGGACTCCTCCCAAATTTGGCTGATCTCAAGAAAACAAAATTAGTGAAGGATACAAATTGTGCAGTATTTAAATAAAAATAAATGAACATCTTACAGGAATAAAGATTATCGCCAACTTTATAGCTCAGCTATCAAACCCTGTAGGTATTTTTGGGCCACGCTTTCATACACATTAACATGCGCAAGGTAATTTTTTTTAGTTTCCAAACTACATCTTCTGGCTACATGGGAGACATATAGAAAGGCAAAGCTCCCTCCATCCCAAGTCTCTAAACAGATGAGTTTTTAGAAAGCCAGCTGCATTAACCACCGGATTCCTTGTGATTTCCACCTCCTAGAGGCGAGGTCCTGCCACAGGGTAGCTGAAATGCTCCTGGGAGATTGCAGAGTCCTGGCAACACCTTTGAACCGCTACACTTGCGAGGTGTGAGAAATCTTCATCTGCACTTTTCAGTAGCCAGGAAGCAACCCTGCAGAGGGGTGAAACCCCCAGCGGTCGCCTGCACTGCTCAAACCTATCCCAAAACTGCTGTGGGCATCCGACTAACTCTAAATAAACACCACTTAGGAGTGTGTGTACCAAGACTTGAAAGCCAGCCTTTGTGGGCTGCTGAACCTTTTATTCAAGCCTTCTAAAAGCGAGCGAGGCGTTTGAGGACCAGGCAGGAAGTGGAGAGCTGAAGTTATGTTGCCTACACAAACAGGCCCAAAACACGCTACTCAAATCCTGAGATTCCTTTGTTTTCGAGCACAGGCAAATCACTGACTACAGTGTACGGCCTCAAAGATCTGCATCTGGCCCCCTGCTAGCTAATTTGTATTTTTATGGACTCAAAGCTATTTCTACAACTGCTGTTTACAATAAATATATAAGTCAGGAAAACTCTACAAAGCTACATTTACACAACCTTGTGATACAGTGCAGGAAATGCTTAAGCTAAATTAATGACCACAAGTAAACAAGAAAGCATTGTTTTGTGGTTAGACAACTGGAATTCTGAGTTACACAACTCCTTTATCTAGAAACCTTGACTAGTTCTGAAACTAAATTCCCCTTTCTTATGTTCAAGACTCAGGAAAGTCCTGCTTAGAAGAGCTGGTACAATACTAAACCCTTTAAGTTCATGCAAAATAAACTGGAAAGAAACTTGTAAACTTAAGGGATATAAAATGTCAACTGTGGGGAAGTGAAAAATTAAAACAAAGAATGTGCAATTTCTGCCAAAATCTAGAAAAACAAACAATAACAAGGAACTAATATTCGGCCCACTTCTGCCTCCAGTTTCTGCGTGGGGGCTTTAGCTCCAGAAATACCATATTTTTGCAAACAGAAAGAGGCTTAAGTAGCAAGATGTTAGTGCAGCTGATTTAATGCAACGCTGTTTTCAGGACTAACTTTTTTACCATTTTTGCTCAGTGTTACTCAATTTGGATCTTTTCTGTAAAAGTTTATGTCAATGGGTTTTTTTCTGTATTATGTCAAGTACCAGTTCCTTTTCCAGCAACAAATACAAAAACAATTCTTTATCACCAAACACAGAATGACATTACCACCTGTTCATAAAAACCACTATGGGCTGAGCATTGTGTAACATCCCTCAACATGTTGCACTTGCAAAATATCCCAGTTTTTATAAATATTGCCCATGTGTTTCATGCTTACATAAAGCTTTTGCCAAAACACTCACTTTTTAAGTGACATGGAAATCTTAGTAATCTGGAAGGAATGTCAGTGAACCAAAGAGAAAAATTAAGTCTACTTTCAAACCTCACTATTTGCCTCACTGTTACCTGGCAATTGGTGTTCTTTGGAGCAATCGTAATTAGCTGACATAATTAATGCACACATCCAGCTCTGTCGAGGCTGAGCTGACATAGTACACTTGGCAATTTTATGGTATCTTTTATAATCAAGGAGCATAATGCCCCTCTCAGGACTCAACAGTGAATAAAACCAAAACCACAGCCAGTTTTTGGACAAAAAAGTCTTAAAAGTGTCATCTGATAATTAGATAAAGATTAAATTGTTACAGTAGCATAAATTAGACTGGAAACCACAGGAAAGCAAGCTTTTAGTGAATAGGTACAGAAGTATTGATGAGGTTCTTTTAAAACAGGCCAAGAAATAACTGGCATAAAGCATCAACTTAAATATCAAGGAAGCCTGGCAAAACGAAAAATATTATCCAAAAGTCTTTAAAATAGGCACAGCCAAGAGCCATACACAAGGAACACTAGCAAGAGACTGCTCTTGAGAATAAATCTAGCTAGGAATGACAAAGACAGCCAATAGAGGAAAAAGGGGCTCTTATTTATTTATGGAGCCACGTTTGCTCCTGAGAAGTCCCTAACTGTGTGTGAGTCCTAGGATGTAAAGCACAAGCAGGCACAGGCATAAGGGACTTCCAATTCAGTTATACAAGCAGGGTGTTCTCAGTTTGCAATAGCCACATCTGTATGCTGCTGTGTGGGAAAACAGGAACGCCGTGCAAACGTGTGATTTCTAACTCAAACACCGGTTTGGTTTCAAACAGGCAAGGGGGCTTTGAACTGCAAACCTTCCGAAGGAACTACAGTGCACTTGAGAGCAGGGGGAAGTAGCTCAAAGTCAGCATTCCCAGACATAAATAAGCATGTACTGGGGTCAGCTTTCTGTGAAAGAAATGAGCTACCCATCAATAAAAAAACTACTATATGTGTGTTTGCAAGAGCCATCAGTAGTTTCTTCAACCAAAAATGAGCTACGTGAGTGTTTTATGTTCAACAGAATTAACAATAAACCAAGCACTCAGTTTTGCTGGAGAGTAAAAATATAATGGCACTGTTGCCACTTGACAGCCAAGGGGATCTCAGCTTTGTATTTCAGTGAGAAACAATCACCACCACCACCCTGGAGCACAGATTGGTCAATACCCCTTATGTGCCCACATTTGGCTACTGTTTCCAGTAAACACCAGCTAGTAGTTCATTTTAAAAACAAAATTAAAACATGCAACAAAGCCTTGTTCTGGTCCTAAGCAGATCCAGTCAAGAAATAGTGAAAAAAATTGCTTTAGGTTTTCATTCTCTATCAAAATGTGTAATACGAGTAGATGATGAACAATGAATAGCAGGAACAAAACCACCCCAATAAAAAGCACACAGTTTATGTAAGAGGTGAACAGGCTGTAAGTCAGCCTCACTTTCTCTCTGACGACTATTTCAAGCCATGTAATTTTTCAACACCAAACTGCAATGCATACAGGGAAGTATCACAATCACAGAAAAACCTGTCATTTTCCTCCATTACTTCCTCTAAGCTTTATCAAGCCCTCAGGAAAGAAGTCTTTCACATATTGGCTGAGATTTAGAGCTCTTGGAAGTTCCACAAGTTAACGTGCAAGTTAAAAAAAATATAAAAATAGATAATAGTAAATATATAATAAAATCAAAATAACACCTAATGCTTCTTCCTCTTATAATTTAACAAAAAACTCCTCCAGAGAACAACTTCTTAAACGGTGTTGTTCTCCACATACTGAGCCTCTGACCTTTATTTTAGCTTTTTTAATCACACAGAGCAACTCAGGATGGAAAAGGCCAGGTCAGTATTCCCACAGGTTTGCAAGAACTATGCAAAGCCTGGAATAATGCTGAATAAGCCACAAAGCCATCCAGGAGAAAAATAAAAACAAAACAAAGCAGCAGTGTACCACCAGCTGAAAACTGAAAGTTTGAGGCTACGTATTTCACTTAAAATTGCCAACCCAATAATTATTTTCCTGAGAAAGGAAGGAGAGGATAGACCATGGAGCCCCTGAACATGAAAATGCCAGCTGCTGAAGAACAAAAAAGTTTAAAAAGCCATGACAGCCTTTGCTCTTCGCCATCCAGAAAGCCCTGCTTGGAAAAAAAAAAGAAATTGTCCACAAAAGATTCCTAACATTCTTCTTCCATTACAATTATATAGATTTCAAGATGTTCCCCAATGTGAACCAAAGCTTTGTGCAGTACAAAGCAGCCAACAGAAAAAAATACTTTCTTCCTGCAGTTAAAATGGATTAGCTTTAAAACCAAGCAGAAAAGGAAAAAATTGAGGACTTGCTGCTCTAGTTCCTCAGCTGAATGTTTGGGAAGTTCATGTTTCAGGAGTCTTTAAGCAGAGTAAACAGCAGGAGACTGCAGTGGAAGAGGAAGAAGGTTAAACACTAAGTTAGGCTGGTAGAGGCAGGGATCTTAAATCACAAATGCACTGAGAAAGGGTAAGAACAAGTTCCCGTACAGAGAACTGAAGCTGTGCTCGGCACTGCTGTCACACAGCACATGCAAACACCACCAGGGAAAATGGGCATTTCCAGCTCAGAAAAACCCTCCCTACAGTGGAAGTGCCCACTCAGAATAAACTGCATTGTGCTTCCTGCAGAAAAATGGCAAACACAGCCCTACCCACACATGATAAGTATTAGGCAAAGCCTCCTACTATTGACTTTATTTAACTGGGTCTTCCTAGAGTTGCGATTAATCCCTAGGAATTTTCCAAGTTCCTAAGTTTGCAGAGACTGCGGGTGATTTTTATACCAAGCCTGTTTTTACAGTTGAAAAAAGTCTATGTACTCAGAGAAACACAAGCCCAAGATTCAGAACACCATCTCCTGATACTGAAATTCAGATACTGTAACAAACCATAGAATTATAAACACACACAGCTTATTTACTCTAAAGACAATATATACCATCAATAGCACTTGATCTTGAGCTCGACAATAATACAGAAATGCAACTGCCAGCTGCAGATAGTTTATTGCATATATGCAATAGGACAAGTATGACCCATCAGATGTGGCTCCAGTCTTCACAATTCACGCTGTTCTTGAGATAAACACGACAGTATTGCGCTTTCTACTGTGCCAACAATGACTTTACCACTTCATTTATGCTTCTTCCTTCATGCTGTTTTTTTTACCAGTGCTATTTCAACTATTTGAGCTGTCCCTTTAAAACAGAATTTGGCTATTGTTCACTTTTTTTGGCACATTACTAAAAACAATGAGGCAGTGCATACAATTAGGACTAATTAAGTTGTATGGAGACCAGTAGATTGTTCTGTAAGGACAAGCATGTAAGTTCATAAATTTCTCTTGCGGAGTAAATGTCATTGTAACAGCCAGAAGTTACAAAAGCAGCTCACTAGACTCTAAAAGTCTCTGCCTATCTCAATCATGCATAATTAAAAAAAAAAAAAAAAACAACATCCAAACCATCTAGAATTAACGAGAGGTGAAAGTCTGGATGGTGTACTCCATTTCTGGAGTTCATAAGCCATTATTATTAAGACTGCCAAAAAAAGCAACATTTTCTGTTTGCATTTTTTTCTTCTGTTTTGATTTTGGTTGAATTTGGGTATTCTGTTACATCCCAACTGCATTTCACCATAAAATACTTTTCAGCTCTTTAAGTTGCTACCCTGAAATCATGAGACTGCTTGGCTACCACAAACCCACAACCTTGGCAAAACCAATTTGCAGAAATTTGTACAAATCCTTTCTGTAACTCGATGAAAAATAATCACCAAATTTAAGGTGTCAGAAACAAACCTTTGTTTTAGAAAAGCAAATCTGGTTCCATTGCCTAAGCTGTCACAGTGCAACGTTAACCAGCTCTGACTGTGCCCACATGAGCCCACCTGACCACAGCTCAGAGACGTTTCTCCAGAAAAGGAAATTATTCTTCCATTGCTGAAGAAAACAGCACCAGAGAGCTGTGACAGCTCAAGCATCAGTTCCCAAGGCGTTCAGTGCCCTTCAATCTCTATATTGCAGTAGTTAACCAGCTCCTGCCAGAAACATCCCAAACCAGTCTGTATTTGAGCAGAAGGGCCTCAGATCCACCTGCAGCAGCAACCACCACTGACAGAAGAACAAACAAGTGTGCATTAAAGAAATGGAATTCAGAGTTATTTAACTTACCAGAAAAGGTGTTTTCCTCCTAAACAGCATCTTCACCTCTATTCCTGTCCTCAAAAATGTTGAGATACTATCCCTCTAAAGTCAATAAGGTTTAACTCATGAACCATCTCAAAACAGAAATTGACTTTATTTCTGAACTAAAAGAAATACAGCAATGTTTGAGAAGACTACATCGCTTGGGAATCACAAGAGACCACAAACATAATTATATTTCATAATTAGAACAGAGAACCATGTTCTCACTTGTCCTGATGTTAAACTCTTTTGTGGGATATAAAATTACTCAGACATTGTTAAGAGTGTATTCCTACTCCTCCGATTATTAAAATGATGGAAGAAGGGTTAAATTACAACAAAATGCTAAATACTAAGGACTTCCAAGTGTTTCAGAATGAGAAGCTTCATCTAGAAGTTTACCACTGCCTTCACACTACCAAGTAAAATTGATCTATTTTACAAATATGTATATTCCCCCAATTATTTTTTAACAATTCAGAAGACATTAAGATGATGAGTAAAACAGCACGACACTGATCCCTTACAAAGTGACTACTCAGCTGTATGCAAAACTACACTCCTAAAGTCTCTACTACCATCCACAAGATTGCAAAAGTTATTTTACAGCTGTGGCTCTTCTCCTTAGATTAGAACAGTGCAAATCCACACTGACTGACACCTGACCAGCAGCTCTACACCACGGTCCTTCAGTTCACATCTTTAACATGGAAATCAACATGCACTGAGGCATCTGACTTTGCTTTATTGCAGCAAACAAAACGAGCTCAAATATCAAATATCCCAAGCATCTTGCCACTGCCTCCATTCCAGCAAGGCAGGCGTGATGAACAGGAGTAGCTGTTTTGGGACACACATCACACGGAAAGAACCCAAGCCTGGGTGGGTACACAGCAAAGCATCTACACCAAAGCCTACACTCAACTGTAATGTTCACCAGTGATCTACTCTATCTGAAAGGGCAGGTTAGGAGAGGATGGAGAAGGGCTGAGTGTTCATCCAGCCCCTGCAGGTTCCCAGCTCTCCCTGCCTGCCCTTGGCCCGCTCTCACTCACATGAAGCGGAGCAGCCCCAAGTCTGGGCACCAGCTGCAGAAATGCCGAATGTGCTCCGAGTGATCTCGATCCATCACGCTGCTGGGAGGGGGCAGAGCAGAGCTGGTGAGTGGTTTCTCCTCCTCTCCTCCCATAAACCAGTACAAACAGAAAGAGAGCGGAAGAGAGGCTGAACAGAAGCACTGAGCAGCTCCTCTCCCGACAGCGTGCCTGGCTGCCGTGCAACGTATGGGGAGATCCTTCCTGTGCACATCCAAAGCTACTGCACTTTAATAATCCTCTTAGTCACGTCTCCGTTCGCCTCTTGGGTCCCGAGACTTCCCACTTTGAAAACATTTCCTATCCGTCTGAAAAACTTGGCTTTGACACCCTGCAGTAACCCTCTGGTCTGGCTAACCTGCACGGGCAGTTGTGTAAATCTTTCCTTTAACTCAGCCACTCGCAGCTCCCACGCCTCGCTCAGCCCTGCAGTGGCCAGACCCAAGCCACTGCTCCACTCGGAGGATGAACATTCCTTTAACTCACGCAATGCAGAAAGCAGGAGCAGGGCAGAGACACCAAAGGCAGCCTCAGGCAGCACAGAGCTGTAGCACGAAGCTGACAGCACTTAATTCTTTAGCACGTTATTAAAACCAGTCTCAAACTCTCTGCTGGCTATTCCAGCCTGGAGGGAAGGCAGTGCCAACAGAAGCTCTGCACTGATACAGGAGAGAAACCCAGTGAAAAGATTCCTGCAAATATGTAATTGGCATCCTCTGAGGAAAAAAGTGCATTAACATTTTATGTTTTAATTGGTTTGTATTATATTCTCAAGTCAAAACACCACTAACCCTCAGCTCTCTACATAAACACAAAAAACATACTTCCAACTATATATAATTTTAAAAAACTTCAGTCTGATACAATTTATCAGTTGTCTGAATTTGCATCTTTCAGGTGGTAAATACCTACAACTATATTTACAATCCAGCAGAATAATGTTCTAGCACTCACTTCCCCCAAACATTTACAAGAACACAGAATATAAGGTTTTGTAAATGTTTAAATATATGCAAAACTTTACAATAAACCAACCCTACTCTTTTTTTTCCACAGCTTAAACGATTCCTCATGTCTCAAACACTGGAATGACTTTTTCATTTCTCCCAAGTCTCTGAACAATCTAAAGATGTCACTGAAGACCACTTAAAGTAAAAAACCTGAGTGCTGCTAAGCAACCCAGAAAACATCATTACATGTTCAATTGTTTAGTGCATTGAAAAATTTCACACATATTGAGAATCCATGTATTCTGCACTCTAATGATGGTAATGTCTTCCACACAGAGGAAGAAAATTCTGCAGAATATGTTCATATTTCAGAAAGGAATTGCTTATAAAGAACTAAAGATTTGATCAAATTTATTCACTGTTTCTACACATGGAACAGATTAGAAACAGATTCTCTCTTATCCACTATTTTATACACACTCCGGAAGCAAATTTACTAAGGAAAAACAGCACAGCACTTGTGTTTGTTTAACTAAAAAACTAAAGACATACCAGAATTCTTTTCCGCTTTATAAAACAGTATTTTAAAAATGTATTCCACGTCCAGCCTCTTTAAATCAATGCTATTTTAACTGCTTCAGCTGCATATAAACAAAGGCCATCTAATGTAATTTAATATTTCACCACTCAGTAGCACTTCTCACCCATGGATGCGCTTACATATCCAGAAAAAGGGAGACCAAGGCTCATCTTCCTTCGATGAAACCAAGGATTTCCATATCACAGCAAGGGTGACATGCAAATGTATCCTTCATTTCAATTACACATAAATGCCTGTGTATTTCTCCATTTAAATCTAAGTTTTACACACACAGAGATGTGTGGTTTTTAACACAGGTGATTTTAACCACAAGCTCCTCTTTCACTCACCGTGGCTCTGTACCACAGTGTCATGCTCTGCACAAGAACTCCCTTACAACAAAGCTCCTGGTTTAATTACCCTGCATCCCAGTTTACACCCAGTTTACCCTCAAGAAACACAAATCTCACTGTAAAGGTCATGGGGAATATCTTCAGAAGACAGCAGTATAACTAAACATAAAAATCTTTCACTGCATCACTTATAATTGACTTAATATTTATTCTGGAATTATGGATTTCATTTTTTCCATCTCTCAAGATGCTCCATCTTAAGTTACCAATCTCACATATTCAACTGCCATAAATTTATTGCAGGCACAGCCTGAACAGAACACAGCCAATCAAAATAGACGTAATCAAAGCCCTCCATTCACACCAAGTGATTGGCAATAAGGTAAAAGGCACACTTAAAGGTTAAACCACTAATTCAGAGTGGTAACACAGATTTCCCAAACCAAAGTTTGCTCAAAATGCAAAAAAAATATCATCACCTGTATGTAGATTTAAAAATTGTTTTATAAACAAAAAAGGAAGAAGTGAAAATCTATTTAAAACTTTGGAATAGTGGTTGGTAACCTCACCATGGAATCTCACACTATCAAAACAATCAAAAAATTTAAAGCTTTACATAGCAAGGTAGAACAAGAGACAGCAGCAGAAGCTGATGCCCAGGAAGTTCCACCTCGACATGAGGAAGAGCTTCTGATACCTTGGAATGGCTGCCTGAAAACAGAGGCTAGACAAGAGTAAGAGAATAAAAGTGGGTATTTATTGAAGGCCTTCAAAAGTCCACCTTGGGCAGTCAAGAGGCTACACCCAAGATGGGCCCTGGGTCACAGGTTTGTCACACCTTTATAAATTTGGTCCATTTGCATATCAGGGTTAATTCTCCAATTACAATTTCAGGCAATGAAGTAATTACCCCAAGTTTGCCCCACACTCAGAGGCTTTAGGTTACATATTTTGGGGCTTGGGACAAGAAGGTGTCCTTGAAGGGCAAAGCTAGAGAGGGTTTGTTACGGCTCACCGGGATGGGAGAACAGTAGCTACCAGGCTAGATGAAGTTTCAGAGTTACACACTAAGCAGTTCAGGATCTGAAAAATAGGAAAGGTAAAACCTATGGCATCACTGCCTTACTGTGCAGTGACCGAGCACTGGGACAGACTGCCCGGAGAGGGTGTGGAGTCTCCCTCACTGGAGATATTCCAGACCCAGCTGGACATGGTCCTGTGCCATGGGCTCTGGGATGAACAGGGAGGTAGGAATAGAGGATCCCACGGTCCTTTCCTGCCCCACTGTGTGACTGGGTGAGGTAAGAACAGCACAGATACGTGTATATGCTCCAGAAAACAAAAGCAGCACTTCAAAACAACAGGATAAATAATCTGTGTTACCAACTTCCCCCTCCAGTTATCTTTTAACATTGCTTCTTTCAGACCAGATTTACTTGGCTTCATACCCATTTTCAGATATGTTGTACTATAGGCCATTTAGCTCAGCTTGATTATAAAAATGTTGCAAGCTCTCCTCACAAGGACATCTAGCATAATTCCTTTCCAAGAACCAGGTTTAAACAGATGAAGCCCGTGATCTGAGCTGTTCCATAAGCACCAGAAGGGTATTTTGGGTTTGTTCTGCTTGTCATCTCATCACTAGTATGAACAATCATTCAAGCTTTTACATATACTTTATGCCAAGTAAGTGAGAAAACACATAGCTCAACCTTTTCAAGTACATAATTTGAATATGCAGATGTATGTCACTTGAATGATCTGGAATGAGGCTTCATTTTTTCTTTCCTTGGCACTCTTATTTATAATTTTTTGCTTTCAAAACCTCCGTAATATTTTAGCAGCAACAGCAAAACCCTGTGGCACTGTAACTGCTACAAACAGAAGTTATTTTTGCAAGTTAAAAAGCTGTAGAGAAGGACTGATGAAAAACCTAAAAAAAATTATCAACCCATAGCTTCTTTATATGTTGGGCAGGCCCACAGGAAAACAAACAAACAAACCGACCAGAAGAAATTTTCTATGAGAAAAAAGTACCTATAAAAGCCCCAGTACAATAAACATTCCTCAGCATCTACATATTGCAAGCCTGGCAATAACCACACAAGCACAATGACTGCTGCTTACTTTTCCTCGAAAACCATTCTTGCAGACCTGACTCACGTCACATAGTTTTAGGGGAAAATGGAACCAAGATTTTGCAAAGCCTCCGAAGCCTGGCCTGCAGAGAAGTTTAATAAATGGAAAATGGATGGCTCATGCCTCGCTTGCACCTACACATGTTCCCAACAGGCAAAACGCCAAAGGAGGAATGGAGAGTTGCTATTTTCATATGTTAATATTTGAGAAAAAGCTTCTCCATACAAGTTAATATCAAGTTTTATACATAAGGAGTATTTTTCTCAAGTTTTTTGCAACCTTTACACATCAGGCAAGCCCTGGAATGGCATCAGAATGGGGGATGCAGCCGCCTTGTGGCTGGCACCAGCTACACTGACCAGCTTCCTACCTCTGGGAAAAGGCTCAGCATTCAAATCAGATGGGGCTAAGAAAAGCAATTTTTTCAAAGTCTCAAAGCAGCAAACCAGAGAATATTCCTTCCCGTCCAGTAAAATTTCTACCAGGCTGCATTGGAGCCCTTCTAGAAATGGTAACAGCTAAAGCATTTAACTGCATACAAAAGCATTGCTAACTTCAAGGGCTAACTTCATCTTCAAAACATTTTCAGATGGCAGATTGTGTGGGTGTCCTGGAAAGCACCTCCTCAAGTGACCAGTGTGCCCCAGAAGTTCACAGCCCCTAAAGGAATGGTCCAAAATCTGATTTTTAAAGTTCTAGGACATATCAACCTGAGCAATTAAAAAAAAAATAAGCTAAGTAATAAAAAAGGAGCTTTACTCCGCAGCATTTATAAACTGTTGATCTCAAGATGCCAAATTCAAGACACAGCTGCTGGCAGCTGGCCATTTGGGAGGTAGTCAGAATGACTGGAAATCTCATGCCTTTTAAATGCATCATCTATTATGGTCTTACTCACCACAAGTGATACATTTATAAAGATATTTTAAAAACCTTTCACCCTCGAAGGAAGGGAAACCTAAAGAACAAGTTCTCCCCTGCTTGTTCTCACTCACACGCGCAAGGAAGACGCTTCCAGGAAGGATGAATTGAGCAATGTGTACTTCCGTGGGTTACACAACAGCATCCAAGCAGTACAGATAACAGGACTGCGCTCCCATCCCAGCTGTGCTCCCCAGCCCTGTTTTCACAGCTTGCTCACATACCATCAGCAGGAACACAAGGCTGAGGAGGATGGAGTGCAATCCAGAGCACCGAGTCCCTGAACTCACCACTGGAACCAGCAAGGCCGCTCCAGCCCACGGCCAGCTCCCACTGCTCGGCCACGGAACATCCGGTTAGTTTATCCCACCCCTGGGAGCAAACCCTGGCAAAGCCTCAGCAAAACCTCCGGCAGGTGAGGAGAAAGCAGAGCTAACCACAGCTACATCCTTGCACGATGATCATTTCAAAAGCTGTCTGAAGGCAGCCAAGCCGCAGCAGATCTGTGTCCCAGCCAAGCTGCCACAGCAGATCTGTGTCCCAGCTCACCCAGCCAGGCTGCAGGGACCCTCCAGTCGTGCTCTCGTGGGCCAGAGCACCCCAAAACCACAATCTTCAGCCAAACACAGCACCCAGCAGCCCCCGTGTGCATGAGAACCAAGACCTGCCCTGGCAGCTGCTGCCTGTCCCAGCCATCACCTTCTCTTCCTGGGGACTGCAGGGACCTTCTTGGGGGCCAGCACAACCAAATCCTACCAGGACTGTTAAAGCTGGGATGCACAGACCATTTTTCCCAGCAGATGTTTCTCAATGCCCTGAGGAGGGCAAATTGACCCCTAACTCAATCACAACTTTATCAACCCTGGAGTACACTTCAGTCTGCAAACTGCTATTTTTAATACTGGTATCTGATCAAGGATTTACCTAAAAATGTATTTTTAGTCATCTTCAATACCTAACATTATTAAACACTGTGCTTTAATATTACAGTTCAATCTCAGATTTAGTATTTTAACTCAACAATTGAAATTGAATTTGATTCCTTTGCTGTCCAAAAGAGACAGCAGTGACCTCACTTCAGCACTGAACACTGTAAAAATTGAAAAGTCACCAGATTTAATGGATTATTGCCTTTTCAGAAAAAGAGGAAAAGTCATAAAATGACACTTTTCTGCTTGTCCTGTCATTAGGCACCACTGAGAAGACTCTGGCTCCATCTGCTTATATCCTCTGACACACACAATTCATACAGTCTTCCCTGTGCCTTCTCAGGATTAAAGCTAAACAATCCCAGATGTCCCAGCCTCTCCTCCTGTGTCAGCTGCTCCAGTCCCTCTGCAGCATTGTGGCCCTTTGCTGGGTTTGTTCCAGAATGCCCATGCCTCTCTGCCACTGGGGAAAGCAGGGCTGCACCCAGCACCCCTGATGTGCCTCACCAGGGCTGCACAGCGTGTCAGGTCCCAAACTGTGACACTTATTTTCTCCCCTGGTGCAGCACATCATGTTCCCTTTTGCTGAACTTCATGACATTCCTTTGGGCCATTTCTCCAGCCTGTCAGGGCTTCTCTGAATGGCTGCCCTCCATCTTCACATCCCTGATTAATTTTTCCTTGCAAGCAAGGCAAAAGCTCAGCAAACCAGGCCCTGCTGGCACCTCCTTGATCAGCTGTCTGGAAGCTGTCACAAAAGCATTCCAGAAACCTCCTACATGGCTTGTGTCCTGCCGGGCTCTCGCCCCAGCAGACAACAGAGGGGTTAAAGTCCTCCATGGGGATCGAGGCTTGCTAAAAGGAGCCTCCCTCCAGTTGTTTGAAGGCTTCATCTGCTGCTTCTTCCTAATCAGATGGTCTCTAGCAACCACCTGTAAAACCACTCAGCATTCCTGACCCTGCACTCTCAACTGGCTGGTGGTATGCTCCAAGGCAGAGCTCCCTGCAATCCTGCCACTCCCCCACAGAAAAGGGCAACATCTCCTTCTCAGCATCCCACTCTGCACACCCTGAAGACCCTGTCACTGAAGGACTCCAGCCCCAAGAGCCATCCCACCACACCTCTCCAGCCTCAGGGAGATCACGACCCTGCAGCTCCACCTGTCTGCTCCCTGCATTACCACCAGGCACTTGAGGGATGTACCCACACACACGGATCTCCCAGTAAAGGCTTTCCTGTACCAGTCCTGCAGGCACCTGCCTGTGGTGTCCCTTCCCAATTTCTGCACCCTGGTGTCTATTACAGCAGAGCTGCCTGCACAGCAGGAGAACAGCTAGGACAGAGCAGTGTTGCTACATGCCCATCAGCCTCTCCATGAAAAGTGGCTTGCAGCAGAAAAATTAAATGAAGTTATGCTAGCAGGGAAGTGACCTATTCAGACACCTAGTATTCACTGTTATGTATCTGTTTTCAATCCCCTATCCATCACACCCATCTTTTCCTGCAGAGACATCAAGAGTTTTTCCACCCAGTATCCAAAACCTGCTTTCACACATGAGAGAACTTGTTGATTACTAAGATTCCTTAGACTGTATTATCAAGTGAGATAACACTCTCACTCAGGAGCGTTCCTTCAAAACATCAATAAAACTTTAACATGAAACGATTTATTCCAGTAAAGAGGATATCACTGCAGACATCTCTTCATAGATCAGCTATAAAAGTCACTGAAACATGAAGAGTTCCTTTGCCTCATGCAATACACTCATACTGGTCTGAGCCAGAGACAAGAAACAAAACCAAATACTGAACAAAAGCTGAGGCTTTCTTCAAGGAATGGTTTGACTTGATTAAGTCAAAATTATTCTAGAAACTACCACTGATTAATAGGCAGCCTCTTAAAGAAGAAATCCTTAAATCAAGTGTTTTTTCCTCCAGATAGCTTAGTAGGTGTGCATATTTTCTGTAGTTGAACTCCAACTCGTGTAGTCATACTGGTTTTAAAGCTCAAAGTTCATGCAAGTCACCACGAAGCCTTTACAGTAAAGGTCACTACTGTAAAAATATTTTTTAAAAAGCTATTAGTTCTTCAACACAGAGGTCTGAAATTAAAGAAAACTAGCATGTTTCATTGTTTGAGAGGCATAAAGCCAAGAGCCTGAAACGAGTACTCAAAATAGGACATATTTTCCAATGGAGGTAAAGATTACAATATAACCAACAGGAATGTGCAAGCCAGCAATACTTAACTCGGCAGCTCATGCCAAACCATGATAGTCCCTTGTACTACTCGAACACTGAAACTTGAGAAAGTGGTATTATTACAATTGTTAATAATGGAATGCAAGAACTACAAGTCACACAAATTCATTTCATGTATTTATTTTTTGTAGAAATAGACTATTCAGCACTTTAGGGATTTGAAAACCTGACAAAGGACTTGGATTCTTTTTTCCTGCTACATATAAGTTAAAAACCAAATGTAAATGCTATTAGGAAGGTTCCAATTTCCCCATAACTATGTCCTTGTTTAGGTTATGCTGACACATTACAAGGAACAAAATATAATAAAAACCAAGAGAAATCTCACAATTTAGTAGAAAAAACCCACATTTTCTTCCTCTAGGAAAAGCAGCTGTGGTTAGAACCCACTAAAATAAAGAGGAAGATATTTCAGTATGAATCTGGTCACAGACAAAACGTAGTTCACAACCCTTGGAGCTCCAACAGGGACATGGGAACTGTAAATAAGAGTATAAATCAAAGGCACTCTGAGTATTTTTAAATTCAGCTGCAAGCAAGGTACACCAGTTATTTGAAGGACCGCAGTACACTTAGTTTTATTGTACAGATTTCTGCCATCATCACAAACACCCCAAAAAAATCCAGGGGAATGAATATCAGTAATTCCTGCTTAGCCATTTAAACATAAAAACCCCAAATAAATTTAACATGGAGCTTGCCCTCCCTGCACAGAAACCATCAGAGTCACGGCCACTATGACTGCCTGTTAAGCAGTCAGCTTGCTCAAAATTCCTATCTTTAGGGTCCAGCCTCTAAAAAAAACCATTGCTTGTAGAACTCAGTGGAGGCCTGGGTTTCTTAGAATATCTGTCTTCCTTAGCACATTAAAATAAAAGTGCTTTTCTTCCCCCCACTCTGCTTCCCCCAAACTTTGCCTGCCACACTTATCGAGTTATTCTCTGCAGAAGAAACAAACCAATGGAGAAGGCTCAGAAAAGTACGGGAGTAAACTTTCCAACAGTTATGCATTAAGTAGCGAAAATACACTTGTTTAAACACAAGTTTCACCTGATGGATCAGCAAACAAAAGCTGGTTATCATCCAGGCATCAGAAAGAGGCATTGCATAAGTACAATCAAGATCAGACAATGGTTTCAGGGGTGACCTTTAGGCAAAGGAACTAACAATTGATTTACAGTAAGTTTCGCCTGGATTCAACCGTGCAAAAAAGTTATCTAAGTATTCGTGTCACCTCCCCCTAAGAAAAACAGGGCTTGTTTTGGCAGAAAATTACTAGCTGAGCATTGTTCTAGCTCCCCGTGACAGGCAAAGCACCAAAACAGAGGCAGTGGGATGGGGGAGAGCTCACCCAACACTGCAATGGCAGGACAGAGGTGTGCAACGGCACCTCAGCAGGCTGCTTGCATTGACTGCTCATGCTGAATTTGTTACCACACTTTTATCCCTACTGCCTGGAAGAGAACTAATGATCCATTATTATTTTTAGAAATCGAGTCTACATGACATAAATTCAGATTGCCGTGATTCCTATAATTCTGGCCTACTCCAGCTAAGCTGTGACATAACCAATATACCCAGTACTAAACCCACAGCTACTTTCCAAGGTGTCCATCTGGTAGCAAGACAACCTGCTCTGTAAGATGAGCTCGAGAGCAAATTGGGTGCTTGTGCTGGTGAGTGCTCTTCAGAGTTTCCTGGCCATGTAGGTCTGTGCTTTTCTTCATGTGTTCGCTTATCAATAAATAGTCAGGCAAATGCTGAACTGCCTCATAAGGGAAAAAAAACCCCAACAAAACCAATAAAAACATGGAACAAAAATCCACCACCCATAAAATTTTAGATCCCTAATTAAAATTACCGTGAAGAGTCCTCAAAATGAAAGATGATGCATAAAAAAAATCCAAAACAGAACAAAGAAGAGCAGAATTTTAACAAGCACATTTTTGTTTTTTAATGAAAGAGCCATATATAATACGGGCCCACACACCATTGCTAGATTTAGACTCTTATTAAAAACAGCATGGATTTATTTTTTTACTGAACTACTATCAAGCGATGGTGCACTATAAAGTCACAAAGTATTTAACCGTGTGTGCTTAAACCACACTTACCACATAAAAACACCTATGTCTGTAAAGAACACGACAAAGAAGGAGGATTATTTGAAATGCAGGATTGGCATAACATTTTGTAACTGAGAATAAGACACACCATGGAAGCAAAAAAAAAGGGGTTGCTTTCTTTGCCTTGGGTTTTTTTTAGTGTTCATGGCCAACTTGATTGCTGCAACATTAGCTGATAGATTATACTTTTTGGACAGCTTTCCTAAGTTTACTGTTCTGCATTTTTACTATAATACTCAGCTTCTATGGTAACAGGCACTCAAACATGCACTAAGTAAATCATCCCACAATATGAAGTCACCTGAGCATTTACCAGAATTTGTGCAGAGCAGCTGTAATTAGTTGGGCTACTAGGAAATACCATCTTCTGTCACTGCTGAAAAGAACAGCTGATCTGTTTTACTCAAATTGGCCTCCCAGAAAAAAAAATTATTCTAGAAATATCTGTTCACCAACAAACTGATGAAGACATGCAGCGTAAGAGAGCTTACACCCCACTGTAAGGACTGAGATTTGTTTATGGGACATGACTCCAGTCATCTACATGCAAGTAATAAAACAGTCATACAAAGAAGATGGACACAAGGAAAAAATTGTATTTTCAAAGCTTTTACCACAGCTTTTGCAATTTCTGATATTCCAAACAGAACCAGTCAGAAAATACCATTATAATTATTTTAAAGTGGGGGTGCAGGGAAAAAGGTAGCAGAAGCACTCAAACCCATCAAAATTTTCTGACACCCCAAGTCAGATTGGATTTCTGCTTCAGATGCAACTGGTAGTAAACTACTTCCACCTCCTGTTTTTTGAAAGAGGAGTTCTTGCTACAGCACTGACTGCAGTGACTCTGTATCTCACAGGAAAAGGTGCCCCAGTCCCCTCAGGAGCTGCAGAGTCTGCTATTCCCAGGTGAGCCTCGCTGGGAGCAGCCCCAGCCCTCAGGAAACGGCCCACAAACCATCAACTGTGGGAAAGATGAAAATAACCACAGCAGCAACGCATATAAAATTCAGCAATGCAAAAAGTAACAGAAGCGCTGAGCTGAACACGGAGCTGCTGCATATTCTTTCTCCCAGATAGTTTTTCTTACATTTCATGAGTAGCACAGTAAACAACAGATGTTGATGAGCAAAAAAAACCACCAAGGCACCCCTGAGCAAGAATGAGAACATTTCCTGATAAGTTTCTTCAACAGATGCTCTTTCAAACTTGGCTTTAAAGACAACTGAACCAAAGATGATGCATTCTCACTCTTCCAAATTACAGGAAAGGTGTGGTGGTCACTAGAAGATCCTCTTTAATCATTTAAAAACTAACTTTCACAAATGTAAACAAGCTCTCTAATAGCCAGTAAAAGCAAAAGAGGAGCCTTTAAGCATCTAATATGAACAAAAAAACTGTATTTATACCAACCTGAATTTTTAAAAAAGGCGTAAAAAATCAGCTAACTTTTGGAAATAAGAAATCTGCTCATCACCACTTGGATTACAGAGATGTTTCTCTTCCATGATGAAATTTCTGCATGTTTTAAGAACTTCCAGTGAAGAATCTGGTATTAGAAACCATAAGGAACACAACCCTACAAATTATCTAACAGAAGTTTGTTTCTGGAGATGGTTCGCACTGCTTCCTTTCCATTGTCCCTTTCCTACTAGGGCTAGTCAAAAGTTTCCATTCCCAAAAGATGGACACAAACAAAAGGTGGGGAAGGTGGGAGAAGTTAAAAAATAAAATGAAGTTTGGCTTGTAATCAGCAGCACAACTGACTGAACTTCTGGTTACCACTTACAGATCTGGCTTCACAATGCTTTTCCTGACAGAGCTACTTGGTGCTTGAGGTTCTTGTAAGTCAAGAGATGAGACAAATACTTGTGAAGTACAGAGAGGAAACTGAGAGGACACTGACAGAAAGCAACAATGTTTAACAAACAGTTCAGTTTTCTGACAGAAAGAACTACGTTTGCTTCTTGTTTCCTAATAAGCAGTTTTTCATTAACAATAAGCCAGACAGTTCAGATTTTCACATAAAACCACTTATTACCAAGTCCAACAAACTTCTGGTCACAACAAGGATAACTATCTGATGCAAAACCTCAAACCATCACCTGAAGCATGTGTATTCTAGACAGGGCATACAGCAACCTCTCATCAAAAAGTAGGCAGTATTCTGCTTGCATTTACTCACTGTGCTCTATCACTCACATACTTTTTACTTCTTTATTCTTCTTCTTAAGACAAGAAATAAAATTTGAAAAAGGAGCAAAGAAAATCTTACATTTTGACACTGGCTACTACTGGGTCACACAAGCAGTACAGTCTTTGGTTTCTGCTTGGGACCTTTGTTTAGCCCTTCATGCTTACTATCTCAGGCAGTAGAAGAAAGGACTGTGTGAGGGATGAGATAATGGAAGTTTATTTGGCTATTAGAGGAAAAAATTAAAGCAACCTTCATCTTCTTAGAGACCTCTAACTTTTGACCCTTCTCTACCACTTCTTACACAGAAATACCCATGTGGTTTTGGTTTTCAGACACTTTTGATGAGCACATCCTCATAAATAGTTGTTGCTGCTCTGTTTCTCCAAATTCCTTTCCCTTTACTGCATTACATAATGAGATTTTTCTACTAGCACTGAAGTATTAACTGATTAAAGATTAACTCACCCCCAGGAGAGAGCATCTCAATTAAAAAAATTCCAATCATTGTAGTCACCAAGTCAAACCGCAGCTCTTCAGTGATCAACCCAACTCACCAGCTCCTGCTCCCCTGCTTGCTCCCACAGCCTCCCATCCACCGCTGCAGGGAGGAAGGCAGGTGCCCTGACAGGGGATGCTCCTGTAGAGAGCACCTAAAGCTTCCAGTAAGTGACTGAAATGCCTTCCTCGTGTCACACCACGTGGAACATTTGTCAGGGGTTTGTTTGTTCTGAAACTGTATACAAATATGTGAGTTACCACGTTAGTGTAACATTCAATGTTTACAAAACAGTAGTTCCAAAGGAAAAGGCGCCCTCTTGAAACCACGACCGTCTCTTCTTGTTGATCCAATCACACCTTGAGATTTGACACTGTAAGGCCTGAAACTCACCTCGGTTCTCACGGCTCCTCAGACCAGACAGCCGGGAACACCCCGGGGGAATTACCCCGCTCAACAGCATCCTCAACTGGTTCAAACCTACTCGTGTGCTCTTTAGCAATAAAACCAGCAATTACTACTCCTGCTTTGTCACAAGCTGCCTACGTAACTTCTACTGAGAGTCAGATAATTTAAAACATACTGGGAAAAAATATGTAGCCTCAAGGAAATAACAAAAACTTAAAAAAAAAAAAAAAATCCCCAGAAAGTGGAGCCAAGGGCCGAGCCGGTCCCAGGGCAGCGGCGGCCGCTGTCAGCTCTGCGGAGCCGTCCCCGCTCCTCCAGCCGGGACGCCCGGCTCCAGCGGCTCCCTGCCCGCCAGCCTGTTCCTCGAAAGCCGAGAGCCCGCACCGCGCTGCCCGAGCGGGATGTTATGTCTTTACAGACGGAATTCCGAGGGACCGGGACCCTGCGAGCCGCGGCGCGGGACGAGCCCCGGCGGGGCCGGGCACCGGCACCACCCGCGACGCCGGGGCCGGCGCGGCCCCAAGCGGCATCTGGCCACCCGGACACGGGGCTGGGGCGCTCGGCTCCGCTCCGGGGGCACAAGGAGCCGCCTCCCCCGGCAGAGCGGGAGCAGCGCCGGCCCGGGAGGCCACGACAGCGCCCGGAGCCGGGACCGGCCCGCGGGGCTCCCGC
>VYXC01009031.1:299836-388233 GCA_013397175.1 Platysteira castanea
CCGGCGGCGTCCGCGGCTCGGCGGCGCCCCCAGCCCGCCCGCAGCCCGCACAGCATCCCCACCTCCATTGGGCCGCCGCCCGCCGGGGAGGGGCCGGGGATATCCCCGGCGGGAGGGGGCAGCGCCGCGGCCCCGGCGGAGGGCGGGGAGGCGCGGAGGGAGGGCAGGGGAGGAGAGGGGCGATGCCACCGCCCCCAGCGGTACCGCCCCCGCCTCAGGGCGCTGGGCCGGGGTCTCTGGCAGCCGGGGTCGCCTGCCAGCCGGGATCCCTTTCCAGCCGGGGTCCCGCCGCATCCGGCGACCCACTGACCCTGTGAGCGGGTCGGCAGCGACCGTGCGGTGCCGGGCGACACACAGGACAGGCGGGTGGCGGTCCTGAGTTACACCGTGCCCAGAGACGATCCCGAAACGCGCCCGTGTAGGCGGCGGGGACCAGCTCGCCGCAGCTTTGCCGCTGTCCCCGAGTCCCTGCGGGGTGCCCTGGCTGGCACGTCCCGTCCGCCTGGGGAGGGCCTGGCTCCCCGCTCGGACGTTTCGCTGCACGAAGCCTCGTGACACAGAAGTGTCACAGCACAAGAGACTGGGTCACACATCCCTCACCTTCCAGCAGAACTGTGTTTATCCACACCCAGAATCCCAGCTGGATGTACACCGGCACAGTTCATACCGCTTAGCGAACAGTTTCAGCCCAGAAGCACGCACTGGTGTAGAGGAAGCATCAGCAGGAGCTGCCACACTGGCCTGGTGGCAGTGGTGACATTTTGCTGTTCCCACAGCCGGACAGTGCCCGGGAGGCCAATCACTGCCCAAGTGTGATTGCCCAAATCACCTGGACAAGAGTGAAGCATGGACACCGTGCTCTGTTTGGGTCTGTCTTGGTTCTACTGAATCAGAGAAGTCCTTTCTGACAAAAAAAACGTTACATAGCACACACCCCAGCATAAGCTTTCTGTTTCAATTAAAGGCTGTCTTCTTCTGTTGTCCAGTCTGCTAGATAGAAGATGGTCCAGCAGCACTGGGTCTGGAATCCCACAAGGTGTCCTACCCTGCAGTACTGCAGACACCTGTCTTCTCCAGAGCTGGAGCATCCATGCATTTATGGTAGCCAAACCAGGTTGCTGGATGCGTTCTGGAAGCCAATACAAAAAATTACAGCTGACGTGATGGTGAACTCACCTCGTTGATAACATCAGCTTGAAGGACCACGTTAACATTTGTGAGGAGATTTGCTGGTACTCCAGGCAGGTGGGACCTGCACTGTGTCCAGTCTCAACATGCACTCATTTTCACAGAGTCCCAGTTTTGGCTTACTGAATCTTCATGTATTTCCCACTTAGTTCCATGACAGTATGAATTCTACAACACCCATGATTCCAGTTCTATGTTACGTGCTTGGAGTGAGGTATGCTTAGTGGAAACATCTAGTATTTAATTGTAGTTTTTAATTCTCCTTGTGGTCTCAGCCTCTGTGGATGGTAGCCAGCAGCTTGCAGGCAACTCACAGCTCACAAGATGCTCTGATACGTCTCATGGCCCCAGGAAATAAAATGTCTAAAGTCAAAACCACTAGAAAAAAAATATGCATGTAGGTCATGAAAACAGTGCAAACTCCCTTTCTCTTAGCATTTTCTTGTAGTATGATCTCATTTTAGGTGTGCGGGGCAGTCTCAGGAAAGACTGAAAGTCTTTTCCTTCCCAGTTGAGAAGTTTACAGTCATCGAGTACCTTTTTTTTTTTTTTTTTTTTCAGATGGGAAAATGAACATTGTTCGTATCAAAACAACTTGAAATTCAGCGAAGGGTGCTGCCTCGCCTCAGACCAGCACCAGCTGGAGTTGTGTGTCTTCTAGATGCCAGGACCTGTGAGTTGCACAATCCAAATATTCACAAGTTACGAGTGTTGACAGTACCAATTGCAATCCACAACAGCTACAGGTGCTTAGGTCCTCTGAGCAAAACAATTATTTGGGTATTTTCCACTCATAAATGAGTGAGATTTACAGTCAGAGATCCTCAGTGTTAGAAGTCTGTTGCCCTGGTTTTTGCTAAGCCTTCTGTTTTTAACCTTGGAGTCAGATTCTTTCACACAGTTTCATGTAAATAATAGCCAATGTTTACTTAACGGTATTTTCTGTTTTTCATTCCTTTTGTGATAAGAGAATTTTAATAAGCATCTCTTTTCTCCAGTGGGATTGAGAAGGAAGTGACATGTCCTCCAATCCCTTGTGGAGTTGGGATGTGTATAAAAATGTGAAATATGTCAATAATAAAAGTCATTCGCTCCTTTCTGCTGAGCCTGGCAGGTGTGAGAGCCTCTTTATTGTGTCTTCCCAGACACAGAAGTCCAGGAAGTCCCTTTCCTTGTTTTATCCGTTCCTGCAATACAGCCACAGAAGCCTTCTTTCTCATCAGTTGGTTGAACCCAGCAGTAATTTTTTTTTCAGCATCCATATAGATAATACACTCAAACAAAGACCTCTTAAAATATAATTATGTCCACAGTTTAGTTTTTATTCACTGAAAAAACCCTTTCCTAATGTGCTTTTAGATTAAAAAATAAGAAGTAAACTCTTTGATTTCCTATTTAAATTCATATAAATGCTTTAAAAAGGATGCAGTGATTAGGCATTATTATAGTTAAATTCAGTACTCTACCACTTCAATTGAATAAATTATATTTTATTTTCCTAATATAGTGCAGGGGAAGAATAAAATGCCTGTTACACAGAAAACTCAAACTAAGTAGAAAAACACATTTTTAATGGCTACATCATATTAAATGTGGATAAAATTGGGGAAATGGGTGGAAGTTGGCAGATACAGGATCAAATGGCTAGAAAGAACATCAGCTGAAGTTGACTTTGGCGTGTATAATTTACGTTGGCCATTTTTCTGGGGCCAGTAGCTTGATCAAAGAAAAGAATAACAGGATCTTTCTCATTTTGGTGTACCATGTCTATTTTGCTACATTCTCTGCCTTCTTTTTTCATCCTGGTCTCTTTTCCTCACCTCACACACACACATAATATCTGCAAATCTCAGAAAAAGCATAACTGAAGAGGAGAATGTTTCATTGTCACACTCAGCCTCTATGCAGAGTCTACATTCATTGGGGTGGAATAGATCCTGGAATTTAAAGGGACTCCATGAACTGGGTGATCCACTGTCGTAAGTCCCACATCTTTGGGACTGCACAGAGCCCCACTGAGAGCAGCGTGGGATCTTTCCCGTGAAGGGTGTGGGTCTGCCCTTGGCCCTGGGATTGAGAAGCGAGAGCCACCACGCCGAGAGCACCACTGGACGTGTTCAGGTCTGCTTTGGGTCTGCTCCCGGTGCGTGGAGCTGATGGCTGGGTGTGTCTGCACTCGGCGGGCCCCAGAGGTGGAAGTTAAACATAAACGGAACACTAAGACAATGTAACTTACCGGTACTGTAGCACAGTCGGTATTGCAGAGCTTGCATTTTTGTATTTTTCTTGATCTCGAATTTCTCCACTTCACAGCACCACAATGAAGCGAATTCTGTAGTTCCCTAGGTGGGTGCAAAGAGGGCGGTTTGGAAAGCTGCAAAGTGGGGGTGGGGAAGGAGAAGGCGGCACACGGATTCTTTCATCATCTGTAGTATCTAGAAATGCTCTTCTAGAACAAGTGCCAAATTTGGGGGTTGTTATTTGGGAGAGGTTTATTGCTGGTGAAAATTAATGCTGGTGGTGTTTTGAAAGGCTTTATTGCATTCACTATTTTACCGAAGTAAGAGCCCATAATATTTTGTCTTTCATGATGTTATGCCATATTCCTCAAGTGAGTCCTATTAACTTAAATTTCTCAGAATAATATAATGTGGCTTACTGTGTTCTAAAGTACTGTGCACTTAAAGCCCACCAGCAAATAAATAAAACATCCTCCACGGCTGTTATAAAAACTTTTCCACCCCTAGAAATTCCCCAGATAAATTCTTTCTCTAACCGTAAGGGCAGAGAGATTCTGAAACATCTTTTTAGCTATACTGAATCATGGAACCATAAAAAAAGATTGAAAGAGATCACAAAAAGGTTATCTTGTTCATCTCCGAACTGTGCTGAGTTCATTCCTGATAGATATTTGTTTATTCACTCCTTTACAATTTCTAATGATGAGGTCTTCATGACCTATCCAGGAAATTCCTGTGCTTCACTTACCATCAAGAAGTATTTTCTCCCTTTAATAAGTAACTTGAATTATTCTTGCTGCAACTTAAAGCTATTAGATTTTGTCCTGTCCACCATGGATGCAATGAATGAATTATTTCTTCTTTCTATCAGACTTCGGTGCTTATGAATACTTTTATCAAGCATTGATCAATCTCTGAGAGTTACCTTCAGGAAGCTAGACACTCCTAAGCATTTCAGCTCATTCTCAGAGGTCGTATTTCTTGTTGGTCTGCAACGAACTCTTTCCATAGTAGGCTACATCCATCTTGAAACACAAGCACAAAACCAGAGAGTACCCCAGCTGAGGCCTGACTAGTGCTGGACAGAACTGTATGGTCTTATCAGGTGCCTCACCATCTGTACTCCTGATTATTTGTTTTTATGCAGTGCTTATCCTGCCTGCATGGCATTATTGGCTCGTGTTGATGAACTGTAACTCCCGGGTCCTTTTCTGAAAATACCATCGTTCCAGAAATGTAGTTCTTTGGTGTGTATTTTTGGTGTTGATTACTGTTGCTCAGCATGGTCTCCTGGTCTTGTCCCAAATGAATTTAATCCTGTTTTTTCTTAAAGATTGTGTTCCTGGTTTTTTGACATCTATTTGCATTAATGCTGTACTTCTGCAGCTTCAGTTTTTACACCCCTCAGAAGCATACACCCAGTTTCCTCACAGAATCATCAATGAAACACAGAACAGACATGGGCCCAGAACAGAATATCTGTCTGTTTGATACATCCTTCCATCCTAATGGTCACAACGGTCCTGTGTGGGGATGCTTATTACACATTTTTATGTCACTGACAATTTTTGCTAAATTTTATGGGAACGATACAGGAAATAGGAGTTAAACTCTGCTGAAGTCCTGAATTACGGCCTCTCCTGCTGCTCTCCTGTCTGCAGACATTCCTGGTTTGTTACAGTAGCACATTAGTCTGGTAGGATTTATTCTTGTCATAGAATATGACACTTGCGGTGTATAACTCTTGTTATTAGGTTACCTATTCCAATTACCTGTTCCAATTACTTTTTTTACTCCAGAGTATTCTGGGAGAAGTTAAACTGACTGATCTAGATTTTATTGGTTCCTTTCCTGCCTTTTTTACAGACAGTCACTATATTTGACCTTTTTCAGTTTTCTGGTACCTCACCCATCACCAAAGGATTTTAAAGGGAGCCATTAATGGTTGTGAGAATGAGCAGGGAAATAAATACGGCCTTGGTGAACCTGACAGAAAATCACTGCATCTTAGCTTAAAAGTCTGAGTACACACGAGGTGTTAACATTTGGTAACATTCAACGTGCTGTACAACCTTATATATACACTGTTATTTATTAGAGCCACGCAGTTTTAAACATCTTAATCTCTGGAAGATTTTTGAACAGTTGGACTCTGTGAACTTTGTCTTTTCTGAAATGTTAGGAGAATTAGAAACAAATGTACGAGGCTCAGAAGTCCAGGAATTTTCACTCTTGGAAATGGCACGGGCGCTATCTGGCAAGAGTGCAGCCTGTCTGTTCTGGCTCTCAGAAGCCAAGTCATAGCTCACATTCTACATCTAATTAGAAAACACTATAAAGAGAGATTTAAATATTACCAAATAGAAAAAAAAAATACTGATATGGCCTAATTTGTAAGGAGAGTAACTAATAAATGAGAGCATGAATTAGAATTGAAGATGGCACTCTAAAGAACCAAAAAGAATGAGAGCAATGATCCTGCACTGGCAATCTCCTTGTCACGTCAGGTAACATTCTACATTGCTCTCAAAGGAGCTGCATCACAAACCTGTAAATAATGAAAAGTTGGTTTGTGACCTAAATCCTGAATTTGATAACCATGTTCTTTCCCTAATTAAGAACAAGAAAAGTTCTCTTCTTGGGAAGCCACTGGAAAAAAGCTCTCCTGGATTAAGAAAAAATATTCCTGTTTTGAAACTTGCCTCTCGCCACTGTAATCTTCACAGGTGATTTTTAGCTGTTTAACATTCTTTCTAGTCCACTCACATAAAGTGTCAAACAGGAAAAAGTGGTTTTATTGAAGGAGAGCGTATCTGAAATAAATTCTGATGTGAGTTCGCAATTGAGGGGAGTTAATATTTCAATTTAAATTAAATATATACTGAAGCAGTTTTCCTCTGTCTTTCTAAACTGATGGAAATGAAATTACAGATAGGTAAAAGTGTTTTCTGGAGTCAGGTTCCAAATGGATCAACCTTCTTTATTAGGAATATTCTGGTTATATTTGTTTGTTATTATTGGTATATGCAGTGTACATTCTTCTTAGCATCCTGCATAGCTAAAATGCTGCATTTAACATTTCAAAAAATCTACTCTTCTGTTTTTCTCAGCAGGTAAGATTTATTCAATTATTATAGTAGTCCCTCAACTAAGTAAAAATCTCTTTTTCACTGCACAGGTTCCTTCAGTCACTCAAGGCTTTCATATTGTATAAAATGGCTGAAGTAATTAATGCACTTCCCCTTCAATAGCAAAGGCTAATAGCTGCTGAGACCAGCCTTGGGGTATCGATCAGAAACTGAACAGAAAAATGGGATTTGAGGATTTCTTGTTTGGTTTTGTTTCTGTCATACAAGTCTAATAACTGACTTCATTGCCATAAAATTGTTTGCACTTGGTGAGTCACTATTCTGTAAAAAGCACCTGGATATATTTAGCACTTAGAGCATGGTTGTTTTTATTTCTCACAACTCCTCATCTCCGAGGCCTGGGCAGCCCCTCTCCCGGCACCGCCAGGGCTCCGAGTGCTAACAAGCTTTAATTAAAGCTGCCTCATCAGCCCCACCTGGGCTGGGGCCCCACCCACACCCTCTACCCACGGGCTCGGGAGCTCCAGTTAAGCTTGGCCCTGAGCTCCTAAGCCTGGTTTGAACTTCTCTGGGTCTCAGCCTTGTGTTCTGTCTCTGCCTTGGTGAGGTGGTGATTCTGTGTTGCAGGTGAGTGGTTTCCTGACTCTCGTTGCTGCGTGGGCTCCCTGGATGGGTCTTTCATGTATTGGTTTTCTTGTTCCTCCTTGATGTGTGTGCTCTCCTTTGCCCAAGGCCTGGCAATACACAGAGGAGTATTAGAGCCTTTAGAATGCATCAGAAGACTTTATATGACTAAGCATAAACACTTATTTCCCTTTATTCTGTTTAAATGAAGGCATGAAAGGATGGTATAGCTTTGTTTCTGAGGGCTTGGGAAACACCTGCTCATCTGCAGGGGTTTTATCAGAATAGTCAGAAAACTTTGGGCTCAGACCCTTAACAACTAGAACCTTGTATGCCTTTAAAGAATTTACACTGACAGCTGAGTTTGAATGGTTTGTGTTAGGCAAAAATGTGATTATTTCAACTAAATAGCTAAATCTACTCAAATAGAGAAATGGTTCTAGCACACAGCAGAGTTAAAACCAGGAGTAGAAGAGGAGCATTGGCAGTTCTTACTATCCTGAAGACTGCAGCCAAACCAGCAAAGATTTAAGGAAATGACTCACAGTACTCACAAGAAAGAAAAATATCATAGTAATGGCAAGGAAAGCTAGGTTAATGTAACCAAACTGTTCAAGTCAAGTTTACTAGCCCGCAGAGGCAGAGACAGGAAGCACTGAAATGACTGAATAACATTCCTAAAACAAGTCTGTAATAGTGTTTTATCAGGTTAGTGACTGTAAATGTCCAAGAACTTCAGTGGATGTGTTGGAATACATTTTGCTCTTGGACATTTTCACACAGACATGTTGGAGTAAATGACTTTGCACATGTAACAGAGGGAGACTGGACCCAGAGATCTCAGTGTAATGACTGCTCTTTGATTATGCCATGAAGTATGTTCTTCAGCTTGCTACCTGAGTCTCAATATGCTAATTTTTAGAATGTTGCTATAAAAAAAAAATCCTGTGCTTTGGTGGTTTTTTTTTTTNAATGCATTTATTGGCAAGGCTAATTATTTAGGAATGCTTGCTATCTTACTGCATGAATAGGCTACAAAGAGTAAAGAAAAGGCTGATGTTCCAGAAGATTCTGTGCCAATTTAGAATTCATCTGAAAAATTTATGCCACTTAGTAATATTTATTTTCAAACCCAGAGAGTTATTGTAGTGGTGTTTTTCTGGAATAATTGGCATTGCCCTCAGCACAATCTCCAGTGGGCCAAGATAGCAGGGATGCCTGACTGATAGCCTTTCTTTTTAGCTTTTTCTGAAAAAGCAGTCAGCTGGTGACAGGAGGGAGGTAGTGGACACAGGCTAGCACACAGTCCTGAACAGATTTTAGTGAGATTGGTTACATTAAGGATGATCACTTACTGTAGCCATTGTACAGGGCACTGTTACCTTCTCCTGTGGCTCAGTCTTTCTGCAAAGCTGTGAACAACTCTGGGATTAAAATAAATTTGCTTTCTGGAGGAGTAACTGGCTGGGACTACCAGTCACAAGTCCCCATAGGTATAAGGTATAAAGGTGTATATAGAGGAGGTATGAAGGTAACTTTGTAAATGCACTGTGATATGTACAGCTTGCCTGTGTTCTGTGTGAGTGCCACACTGGTTCAGCCACCAGGGCAGTGTCAGAAGTGCAGGTGTGTCTTCCACTGCAATCCGAGAGGCTTGGGTGGCTTCAAGGTATGTGGCTTGCTGCCCTCTGTCACAAATGCCAAAGTATGGAGCAATATTGTCCTTCTCTGGAGGCATATTGCACTTCTCTATGTGGTTCTAATACACAGCTCTGCATGGATGAAATGCAAAGTAGTCTGACAGTCTTCCTTTTTTGTCCTAGCATGTGCACTTTAAATGAGATGAATAACTAACTTGACTTGGTTAACCCTAGGGGAAGGCCTTTTAATTATTAACTTAAATAGTTGGGGGAGTTTTGCACATTTTCCTCTAAGAATGTTTTGCATTTTATGCTGAAATGGGCAGAGTGTGTCTTATCTGACTCTGTCGGGATATTTAAAATAAATCTTTTGACTCCAGTACAAAGCCACTGGCTGAAACCATTGAACTAAATCAATCCAAACAGGTGCAGCAGGGATTTCAGCTGGCAAGAGCAGTGCCCTTCCATACAGCCATCATGCCTGAGAAGGAGCTGCTGGAGTTAGGGAAGAGCATTGCCATTTTTGCAGGTGATGTAAGAGCAGGGAGATGAGGGCTCTCAGTTAGGAGATGTAATAGTGCAGTCCAAGGGCTTCTGTGCAGGTGCTGTGTTCCAAATGAAGCTCACTTGCCTCATCTGTACCCTTCCTGAACCTGTTTTGTGTCACAAACCAGTGCTGGCGTGGCAAGGGCATATAGGATTTGAGATGAGAAGACGAGAAGCACTTGATCACCGTATATTGAAAAAATAAAAAAATACCCTGTAACAGACAATTCTCCCCCAGTGGATGAACAGCTACTGTAGTGATGCTGAACACAGACTTCTTGAATGCCCTTGCAGAGTGTAGTGGTCAAGAGACACACCTGCAACATCCTGTCCGTCTGCAGGTAAGGGAGAGCAGGATTCTGATCCCTGGGGATAGGCACCCTGTGGTACCACAGCATCAATGTTGGGCTAAAACCACAAAAACCATGGACACAACTGCTCTGAAATAGCTCAAGCTGACTGATTGTGTATGTGTACCTTGATTAAGATAGCTGGATGCTTGTAGACAGTGTATGAGGTGATAAAGAAAGTCAATCATTCACTGTGGTGTTTAAGCCTGGTCTTGTGTGTACAAACAGGTTCACCAAAATCAATGGGCTTAATTGTGTGGCTGAATTCATGTGTCTGCTTAATTGTTGCTGGAAGGGAGTGACACTTCCAGCTGTGGCATGTAAAACAATGCACTTCAGGAGGAAAGCATAATCCCCAACAACGTGGCATGAGAAGGAGATGAAAATTTGTATTTGACTGTTATACACAAGCCTGAGAGAGACAAAGTTTGACAAGTGGAACAGAACATGCAGTGGGGAATAGTGCTTTGGAAGGTGGATTGTTGCTGACTTAAATGTAGGTGTTTTAATTGGAGGAACTGATTTTGAATACTTCTCCCATGGTTTAGTAGGGAAAAGTTGTATAAGGACACTTAGGAAAACCTATTGGCTACTAGTATTTATTCTGTTTCTGAGGCAGCATTACCAGTTAGATGCCACTGCCATTCCTGTGAAAACTCACCTTTTTCTGTCGTGGAGCTGATAAAACAATAGCTAATCATTGAAAAGCCTCCATGTGCTCACACCGGGTTAAGTTTCACAGGCAGCATTCCTGGGTCTTAGAAATGAGCTGCTGTGGCACTGTGATTCCTGAGCTATGAGAAAATGTTTTCTTTGGTTTACAGGTGGGTTAATATTGGAAATGCCTATGGACAGTGCCAGGTATTATTTGCTATGATAAGGAACAACAGTTTAGTTTTAATCTTGTGCTTGGGAGAAATACACCAATCGTGTACAGTCAGCACGGAGAGAGCAAATTTCAGAGTGACTTTCTGGTATTTTGGATCTTCCTACTCTAGTTAGAGAAATTTAGGCAGGTCCAAAATGTGGTTTTTCACCTCTTGTTTTCTTTCTTATGATACAATAATTAGATCAGGGTTGTGTTTTTAAAAAAATTGCCTGTTTTTTACACTTGTAGCTCAGGTACTACTCTTAAAGGCAGTAATATAAAGGAAGGATTAGTTAAATTGGTGATTTTTCAATTTCTTGCAAGTGAAACATGAGCCATTAGGAAAAGATTGCATTTCTAGACTCTTAAACATCTTTTGCACTTGCAGTTATTTAAATGTTTAGTCTGTTCTAAGTACAGGGGGATCACTTTCCATGGATTTTGCTTACTTTGGTTGGAATGGACCAGTCTCCCTCACGATCCTCTTGTCTGGCTGGAAATCCTGAGGAAGAGGAGGAGGTTCTCAGGCTTTGCAGGGCTTTTTACTCTCCCTTCATCAGTGGCATGATTTGTTTCAGGCTTTTTGCTCAGGGATTCTCCAGCAGCCTCTACTCAGGCTTTTCTCCCCCTAGAGCAAGCCCAGAGGTCTGTAGCGTAGGGAATGAGATCTGCTCTGGATTGAGCAACTCAACCCAAGAGGACCCAAGTCTGAGAAGTGCCTGCAGGGCTGTGGCTGACCAAAAGGAAAGCATCCCAGTCATTGGCTTGCCTATGGATAATTGGCATTTTGTATGCTTTACCACCACCCATGTCATAAACCTTGAACAGTTGCAGTTGCTGGAAGCTAAATAATAAAGGACCTAAGCATGACTTTCAACATGCTGAATTCAAACATAAAGGCAGCATGAAATGACCTGTGGACCTTTATCTTCCTTGCAAGATGTGTGATTAAAACAAAAATTAACTCAGAAACATTCTCAACTCAGTGAAGAACATGCTGTCGTTGACCTGGGCTGACACACTGACCCAGTACAGTGGAAACAATCCCTGACTGTTTATATGGCTCTTCAGATGATGTAATAAATTTTAGCATGAATATGAAATACTGTTTAGTGTACAAATGTGTTCCTCATGTTTTTCTCTTCGAGGTTTTACGAGTTCTGGTCCATTGTTGTGAATATATCATTGCTTTTCCATCTTGCTGTCAAGTAGAATGGCTGGAGGTTCTTTGGTTCAGGCACGGTATGAAAACACACTGTGTCCACAGGGTTTGGGGCTAAGGACTCCTGTGAGTAAGAACACGGCACTGGACTCAGTTGCTTAGTCAGATGTATCAGAAATATGAATAATGTATCAATGTCCTGGTGTTTATCCAGCAAGATGAGGATGTTGTCTTAAAAAGCAATCTGCAATTAATTTTTTTTAATGGTAAACTATTTGGTATATTGTTGTTTTCTTATGTAAGAAGGATGTATTTCTTTTCCTCTCTGACAAATGAAATAAGCTGTTGCAGGAGTTTTCTGTAGTGCTGGAAAGTAAATGTACCTCTAATAGTTTATGGTGGCTCGAAATCAGCGTTGGTAGAATGCCTAAAAATTCCTGCTTCCTGTTGAAAGTACATTCAGCACACTGGGACACATTTGTCTGGATGTGATCTGTGGGTCTACTTTTTTTTATTTACACTACATTTGCAGTGATTCCTGTTATTTCAAACCACATACACCCACACAGCTATGGTTACTTGGAATCTGTCTTGACTGGAATATATCAGGAGTAATTGGGTTGGTATGCCATCTTTTGTTGATAATTGGAAACTCTTGGATCTGACACAAGAAGTTAACAAATTCCCTGTACTTAGCCATATGCTTTAGAAGTTCTTACAACAGCAATTTTCAGGTCATTTGTCTGGCTAGGACTTGAGAAGAAACATATGGCTACTGCTTATGTCCTGCTTTATTATTCTTAAGAGTATTATTTCATAAACAGAAAAGAGCTCATTAGCTGGTAAATTATTCATAGACCTCTCTGGAATTGTACCAGATATGCACACGGACGCTTGAAAGGGTCTTTTTTAACTGCCCACATTTGGGATTGTCTGGGCAGAGATATATTTTTCTTTTCAGTAAGACAAATAAAACCCTACAAAGCTGTTCATCTCAGTTAAATCCAACTGTATGGCAATTTCACGTTAAACACTTCTCATGTGTGACTAAGAATAAAAACCACTTGCTAATAAATCATGGCTGTGGCTGTAACTTGCATTCTGATGAACTGTGTATCACTTGTAGTAAGTAATTAAAGAGCTCATATGCATAGCAAAGAGGACTATTTTTTAATTATGTGGTTATATCTGCTTAAGGCTATCCCAGTTCCAATGGTCCTTCCTGGTATTGTTCGAATATTCTCTGGTGCCACCTAATGGTAAAATTGTCTCGTTACTTTGGGGTGAGAATAAACAATGGGCGCCCACCACATTTATTGCTGCTCTTAGGCCCATCGGGGTCAGTCTTGTGGCCTGAATGTGCATATAATAAAAAAAGGCTCCTGACCCTAATGGCTTCCAGGCAAAACATTTCACTGTTAAAGGGAAAAGTACAGTAAACCCTGTAGTACTTCCTTTAACTGTTCTAACTGAACTGGTTTTTAAAAGGTTTGGACACAAGCCTGAACCAAACCAACTAGAACTTAAAGCTGCGTTCTGACAGTAACCTATAATTTCCTAAAAGCTAAATGCTGTTCACTCTTATTCCACTGGGAATACAACATTCAGATTTGTGATATAGCTTTGTGTTTATTTTTTTCCCTGTATTCCTACCACAATGCTGCAATTTCCAGGAAATGGAGAGATGCCTCTTTGAATGTGGGAGATGCAGTAAGGGTAGATGTGAGTGGTGCCCCTCATTCTCGCCCTTTCCACAGCCCGAGTGTTTCAGAGCACTGTGCTCTGTGCACACCTCACAGGGTGCTGAAAGCCAGTCTCTTTACCTGCCCAAACTCACCCGTAAAAGACATGGATCTGGCTCATTCCTGTCTGCAGGCTGTAGGTAGTTCTTGCTGGTTTATCTTTTAATATTTGGTCTTTTCATTATCATTTTACTTCCATTTGCCTACCTCTAAATATGCTCTAGCAGTGGGAAGTGAGCATGCTGTAAGCATGCTTACAGTTTTACCTTTGGATGTCACTGGGGCCTTGCCATGACAATTGACATTCTTCTCTTGGAGTGGGTGGGGAACTGTTCCGTTAGGGAAGAAAAAGTAACTTCCTGCTCTAAATAAAGTAAAAATGCATGAGAATATTTAGCTCAGTTGGTTTGAGCCTGGTGCTATTAATGCCAAGGCTGTGGGTTCAGATTCTGTACGGGCCATTCACTTAAGGGTCATCATGATCACATGATGATCCTTGTGCGTCCTTTCCAACTCAGAATATTCTGCGATACTTTATCTCCAGTCAGTAGGGAGAGAAACTGTAGTTGGGCAATAATAGATGTAATTCTATGATTCTTATAAGGACCTGGTGGGAGGGATTGTGTAGCCAAAGGATGTTGCAAAAGAACTACTTAAATGAACTGTTTCCCAATCCTCTGGAAAAGAATGTTCGGTATGTTTTGACTGATCAATTCTGCTATCACACATTTTCTGAATACCTGGTTAAGATGGAATTAATAGAGTTGAGGCAAATAAACAGCAATACCCTAGAGATGAGGAACAGTTTTATCCAAATAGCTGAAATATTAGGTTTGCTGCCAATTTCTGAGGCTCAAAAGGCTATTGAATAACGTAATTGTCAGTTATTCTAGCCAGAACTGACTGTGCCCAACACAGTGTGAGCTGCAGATTTCCTCTCTAATGTCCTGTTCAGAACCAGACTTAGTTTTTTCATGTTCTGAATCACCTTTCAGTGCCATTGTTGAGTCTTTTCTTCAAGAACAACCACCCTTGCAAACAAAAACCATTTGCATGAGTGGGAGTTCTCATATTGCTTTTAGAGAAGTTTCATTTCAAAGTGCATTGTTCTGCTGCTTAGCTATAGAATGGTTGTATTTTGGAGTTGGAATTGACTGCTTCTTTGTGGGCAATTATATTGTCTTCTGGGAAGAATAAAATAAAACACCTTTCTGCTTTCCTCTGGGTATTCTAGAAGAGAATGCTATTGCTATTGGGCATTAGTACATGTGAATAACATGGATAAAGTAGTCACTGTAAAAGTGGCATTTTTTCCCTTTGCGTAAGCATGACTAGGGATGAAAATATTGTGGGCCAAATTGCTTGCAGATGTAACTGTTGTGGTTTCATTGAGTTACAGGCAGATTTGAAAAGATTTTGTCCCAATAGGAGATAATATGTGCGAAGCACTGCTGATGGTCTGGCCAATCTGTGGGTTCTCAGTCTGAGCTGAGAAACTGGCACTCTGCTTTTGAAAATCTGCCTTTGAGGACTGTACCATGTTACAAAACCAGAGGGTTTGGCCCACATATGAAACTAATATGTGAGTACTAGCCTGAATAGAAATATTTGCCTTTTTTTTTTTTTAGGCCAACCCCATAATAAAACTGTGTTTCCTTTCTTGAGTTGTAGATAAAGAAAAGAATCCTCTTCTGTGGGTGGATGGCTCTTGTCCTCAAAGGCACTTGTCACTGACTATAGTCAGCTTAATATTGGCTCCCTCTTTGGCTGGGATTCTTCTGTGGGAAAAAAGGCCAAAGAATTCAAGTTAAAACTTTTCACCATGTACAGAAAACATCTTGATCTTTCCTGGCTGTCATTGTAAGCAAACTGTTCTTGCTTTCATCATTCCTCATCATCTGCAACTCTCAAGCCCAAGTCATGAGTAACTGTCAACTCCAAATGCTTAAAAATCATGAAACTGGCCCCAAGTCATAACATTGAGATACTGTTAAGCCAAATAGCTCGTGCTTATGATCACTTTCTACATATCAGGAAAGGAGAAAGGAAAGAAGGAATTAACTCCCTAATTATGGGGGTTCAGTGGGTGAGGCCTCAGATGAACACTTGTCAGCACTGCAGTGAACAGCAGTAGCTCTGCTCAAACTCTCTAGTTATATCTGCAGCCTTGGGTGAGACAGCTCATGCCCTGAGCTCAGAGTGGAGATGCATTTAATCTCTTTAAAACTATCATCTACCTCCACAAAGAGTGTGGGACCCAGCACTGGTACTTCCTCTCTTTCAAATGGAAGTTTTCCTTAACACTAGCACTGCCTCAGCTGTGCTGGGTAGTACCTCTTTGGGTGTTGCTGGGCTGATTTTGAGCTATATGTCCCAGAGGAAAATGAAAAGCAGGGCAGCTAGATTTTGGCTATTTGCTTTGAGTCCCTGTTTTGGTTTTGTGGTGTTTTTCATGCAGCAGATATGTCAGATGTGAGATCCAGGTCTAACAGCACATTACCTTGACAGCGGGCTGTGTGTGGTTATTTCCAGAGGCCTCTAAAGGAGACTGAGTATTTCCTTAGGATCACAGTCTCGGGACAGACAACACACTGCATGCTGAGTTCTGTGAGTCACAGGCTACAGGAATACAAGGGGCTTAGTGGGTTTATATGCTGGCAGAGAACCCTGGAGACAGAAATTAATCAGTAGTGAAGCTCAATCAAATGTAATCTTCTTGCTGCTGGAAAGAGAATGGAAAAATTGCTGGTATCAGTTACCACCATGGTGCTGGTGCCTGGAAAATGGTGCGGGAAGGGCCAGGACTGATGTATCCCACTGGCAGCCCTTATCAGGGCTCCTGCAGAGCCCTTCTGAAAATGAATGTCATTCCAGAGAAATCTCTGTCCAGGCAAAAAGGCTTCCTGTAGGGAACTTATAAAAGTAGTAGGGAACTTATAAAAATGGGAGCTGGATGCAAAATGTGGATCAAGTTTGGGCCCTTCCTTTGCTTAGAAGCTTCTAACAAACTCAAATTTTCCCTCATTACTTTCAGACTATTCATTGTTTTCTTCAGCTTTCACCCTGGCCCCTGGGGATCTCCCTTCCTAGTGGGGTCTGCTTTCAGAGCAAATTACCATGGGAGTCTGAAACAATCCTTTTGAAACTGAGCTCCTGGGCCACCTTCTTGAAGCCCCTCCTGTGTCACTGATACCAACCTCTGAAAAGGTAAACAGCATCTCTGGTTCTTATTTCCTTGGTCCCCTCTGGTGGTCAGCCCAGTCTTTGTTCACATGGTGGAGAAGCAGAATGCCAGAGAACTTTCCTCAGTGCAAAAGCAGTATAGGTCAGAGTCTGCAGTTTTTGGGGATGGCTTCTGGCCCCTGTAGGCAAATCTTCAGTTTCTCATAGAGGCTACAGAGTCAGTGACCAAATTTCCCCAAAAAACTAGTTAGTCCCTGACAAACTGCTGTCTGTTTCCTGTGTCCCAGAGTACAGACGGGACATCCAGCTCCAGTGGGAGATAAGTCTCTGAGTGGTGTTGGTGAGACAGGGAAGTAATACTCCAGAGACTCTTCCTCAGTACAAGGGAACTACAGGAGAAGAGATGGAGTTGTCATGGGGTGCCTGGGACAGGAAGTTGCTGAGCAGATTGTGCCTGAAATAAGGCTCCCCACTTGAACCTCATGAAATCTGTGACTGTCCTCAGTACCACAGTATTTCTGTGTTTTATGGGAGGTTTAGCCCCATCAGTGATTGAACATCTCAGAGGCAGTGGCAGCACTGGTGTTTCAGCCCTTTCAGCAGGTGCCTGTCTCTTACTGTTCCTTGGCTGTCAGGTTTTATGGACTTTAATTTTAACAAAACTCCCTCAAACTTGGAAGACTTACAGAAAATTAAATGTGAGCTCTTTAGATTTTTCTTCTATCTGTGCTGCCTAATAATCTTATCAGAAAGATGCTTGACTTGTTAAATTTACTGAAATATTTGCTCCCGATAAGCCTTATCGAGCACACTTAGTGCTTCTCCTCCAGCCTGGGAGTGCCCTCTCGTGTTGGCAGTTCTGGTGGCAGCACGGTTGTCCATGTGCTGCCTGGGATGCTGCTGGCAGCGTGGGCTGCTGCAGCCACAGCAGCTCCTGCCAGCGGCGCTTGTCAGCCCGCGGTCCTCCGGGCTCATCCCTGAGTCACATCGCGTTTCTGGGCAGAGGAATGCCAGGCAGCACCGGGACACACTCATGGCTTGCCTCTTCTAGTAAACTGATCTACTTTTTACCGTGCTGTTGTTTAATTGACAGACGTGTGTGCAAGAGAAGCACACTGGCCTGCCTGCTTTGTTCCGCTGTTGATTTCTCCGTCCTGCACGAGCAGAACAGGTAACGCTGATGAGCAGCCACGCTTCGTTTGTTCACCTTCTTCCCCCAGAGCCACCATCTATTTTGTTTTGCCTGGGTTGGTTATTTTGCTGAATGACTAATCAGCTGCCAGGTCATCCATTTTTCTCTAAATGCCAGAGAGCTTCAGCTGCTCTAACAGCACCTGAAAGCCTTTGGCATTTTGGGGTCACTGGTCTGTACTTGCTGTCAGCGCTAATACTATTTGATGTTCAATATTAGACTTTATGCCTTGTGCAAAGCTGCATGTGGCCAGGATGTTTAACTGCAGTGTCCATGGCTCATAAATTCTTAACCCACAAAACCCAACAGGGAATAGTGAGGAAGCCCAAAATGGGGGTGATGTGTGTACACGTAAACCAACACTTCAGCTCTGCGTCTTTCAAAGCAAATAATGAGCAGAATTTCACCTTAGCACCACAGGCCAAAGTAGGAAAAATATCTTAACATGTTGTTTAAGCTAGAAGGGGGTCTTCCAAGTGAGAAAGCATCAGCCAGAAAAAGAAATTGCAAGATAAAAGATGGAATTGAGAAATTTTTTTTTTAAGCTGTGAATGCATCCCAGAATGTGGGCAGAGAGGGAACAATTTATTAAACTACTAGGTCCACTTGGAAGGGTATTTAAATTTATTATTCAAAGTAACAGGAAATGAATAAATGGGCTTTTAAATACAGGGAAAAAGAAAGGAGTGACAAAATACATGATTCTTGTTGTCAGTTAAATATTAACTCATAAATGCCTTTAGTCCATGAACCCAGTGTCTGAAACCTCTACACTGGTTTTAGCAGTATCTTTCAAAGTATATAAACTAAACAAGCAGTTGTTACTGACTTGGGTCACATTTCAAAGTTTCTGTGAGTAGCAGTTGTATGAAGCACTGAAAGGAGTTGCTGAAGAGCCCCTCACTGTTCTGGTTTGTGGCTAACAGCAGCACACATTGGTAGACTTAAGCCCACGCTCTATTATTTCACTGTTTCACATACCAGCACTTTATTTTGCCAGTTCAAGTTTTGATTTGTGAAGCTGAGCCCACAGGGGAAGTGGATGTGGCATTAAACCTGTTTTCTCTTACTTGCCTGCTCTGCTTTTGGTACCCTGACCCTCACTACCCCTGTGAAGAGGTGACAAAGCAGTGGGAGCAACTCTGCAAAAATGCAGGGAGGAGATGCAGGGCCTTTGATCTCAGCTGTGACAGGACTTGAGATAGATTAGCTGGAAGTACACAAACAAGCTGGGACCCACTACTGAACACCAGAAAAAATACTTCAGCCTGATAATGACATTGATGACTTACTTTAAATGATCCGCAAGACCAAAACATTGCTCTGCAATGTTCTCCATGAAAAGATCTGTCTGTGCTTCTGATGTGACTCAGATTCAGCAGGGATGGGAAGCACATGGGAAGAGCTGATGACAGCTTAGGACAGGCTGAGCTGAAGGCATTGAGCCTCTCTAAAAAACTGAGCAGGAGGGACTGCAGAAAGCATGAAGACAAGGAAGGGGGTGGCTTTGGAAATGTTTATGGGCAGACATGGCCTAGTATGCCAAGACTAGTCAAATGGGAAGGAGGGGAAAAGGAAAGATGCCAAACAACTTTGAAAGAAAAGGACTTGTGAGTGCTGAAGATGGGGAGCTGTGCACATAAGCAGCTGCCTGTGTAGGGGTGGGAAGAGCACCGGGGTGTAATGCAGCACCTTTGGTTTTGTTGTGGATAAACCTTTGAAACGTTTGGGACAGCAGTCAGCACTGAGACCCAGCTTAAACCCCTGCCCCCTGAGGCCACCTCAGGAGCAGGGTCTGGGCATGAGTGAGTTGAGTACAGGTTTGCAGCCTGCTGCACACAGGCACAGTCACAGGGGAAAGATCAGTGGAGAGGAACATTCCCTGCTGCTCCTGGGGTCTGTTACAGAGCACGGCTGGCTGCACACATGAGCAAAGTGGGCTGCTACCTGGAGGGCAGGTACCTGCTCTGCTCCTATTAGAGGCGATGGGTTTTGACAGAACAGCATGTTCCTCTCTACAGCTGAGCTCTCCCCAAGTGCAGGGGTCTTGGCTGATGGAGGGCCTGGTACGTGTGGGGGAAAGCTCCTTCTGTGAGTGAGGGGTTGGCATCAGCCCTCCCAGCAGCAGCTGTGGTCGCTGCCCTGCTTGTCTCCCGGCCTGGGCTGCAGGACCAGTCAGTTGTGTTCTTCAGAGCTTCCCACTGGGCTCTGCCTCAGCCACTCCTCTGCATGTGGCAATGGCCAGGGAGAGGAAGAGTAAAGAGGGGATGGTGAATCTGGGAAGAGGAGCATCTCCTGGCTGTTTTCAAAGTCTCCCTGAAATAGCTGCTGTCCTCCAAAGCTGAACTCCTTCCTTGCCGATTAGCCGTCAGTCAGCTTGGTGCAACACCCAGCCTTTGCTTCTGTGCCACCTCTGACTGCTCAGCTCTCTGCCCTCTTTCAGGCTCTCCTTCTATGCCTTCCTCACACTCTTGACTACAGCCCTAAACCAAAGTATTACTGAGAAGCCCAAGGCCAGTTCCGTTGTAAAAAACCTGCTTGAATAGAAACTCTGGTATGGGTCATGTTGCCAAAGTATCTTCTTCTTCCAAGGGACATTTTTGTGGCAGTTGTGTACAGAGGGTAAAAGCAAGGGTTAATGCTCTGACAGACTGAGGCCAGGAGATTGAGAATATATTGTATCTGCAGTTAGACAGATCTTCCTGTTCTTCCTCTGTTATAATTATGGTTGTTATTACAGTCAGTTGTAGGGCATCTAAGTGAAATCCATCCAGAATATAAATGCCTGAAATTGAGGAGGAAGGCAGAAAATAGTGAGATTTCCAAGTGGAGATGGCCTCTGTTGCTCTCTGAGCTCAGACTATTTTTGGCAGGAGGCAAATGAAGCGAGGGCCTGCCTCGGAATGAAGGCAGAGCAGCTGCCAGCCCCTGTAATTAGCCAAAAGGCCTGCGGAGTGTGGACAGGAGGCTGCAGAGCACGTGGCTCCTGCCGTGGCACTGCTCAGTCCAGAACAGCGCCTGCAGGAATGCAAAGCCCAGCCAAGCCCAGATATGGCAGCTGATCCCCCGGGGAGGCCTGAGCCCCTCATGTGGGGCTGAACAGCCACAGGGTGCCCTGAACAGGGTGCACAGGGCTGAGAGGGGCTTTGGAGCAGGAAACACAGCCCTCGGCCTGCACACAGGACTGGTTCAGTCCTCACCAAGGGCCTGCAAAAACACTTGGATGTAATAATTAGTCAGAGTAAACTGGAGCTTTGATGACCCTGAATTGCAAGAGAATGACTCAAATACACAGTAATGGATTTAATCATTTCTGTATGTTTGTAGTGTAGTTGTAGAGGAAAAAGAATTACTGCAGGCAAGATTTCTCTGGCAGCCTCTGGGGCAGTGCATCCATTGCATCTCTTCATAGGTAGATTCCAGGCCTGCCAAGAGCCTATGTGCAAAATATTTTCTACTGATAACTGAAGTTGAGTCTAATGGTTTTTCTTTATGAAGAATTGATTTTTCTTTTTCTTTTTTTTTAACACTCATGTCATGTAAGAAAGGTAATCAAGGGAACAAGAAAATCAAAATGCTTTTGTCAGAAATTTTACTACAAATATTTTCCCTCCATAATATTTAACAGGAAAACCACATTTAATTTTTCTCAAAGCAATGCATTCATTGATATAGGCTGGCTTGAGGATGCAAAGAATGAATATATTACAGTCAGGAGTCACAGAGTCATAGAGGTGAGCTCGATATCAGAGGCTATGATGATAAATCTTTCTATGGCAAGGTTCCTCAGTTGCTGCTTTCCTCCGTGGGCAGTAGCACAGCAGTGTATTTGTACACTCCCCAGAAAAGCCAGATCCAGAGCCAGTTCCTGGCCTGAATTTTGTCTGTTTCTAACCAAGCACAGTTCCTCTGTAGGAATGAAACCAAGCAAGCATGCGGGGAATAGGGGAAGATGTAGTTCAGCCTGCTTTACTCAAGGTGTGGAGCTATACATCAGTGCCACTGCTTTTTCAATTTCTTTTTGTCTCCAGTCCTGTTCAAGCAGTGAGGAATCTGTTTCTCAAGAGCAGTCTGATTTGTGGGGTCTCTCAGTTCCTCATTAGCTGCATGAGTTACGGAAAGTGAAAACTCTCAGGTACATGAAAAATGATGTGTGCCTCTTGTGAGGCATTTTCCATCACTTCTGTGCTGGATTTCAGGAGCATTTTAGGGAACCAACCTATTTCTCACAGGTACTTTTAGGCTATTTTATTTCTGTGTGTATGAGTTTGTTTTAGTGCTCTGTTTTTAATGTTTGAATGAGACACAAAAAGAAAAAAAAAAACCACCCCACCTTACATGGGAGAGAAGATGTAAGTGTAATCATCTAAGGTGTTTTTTGCTGTGGAATCTTCTGCCTTTAAATTTTTTGTGTGTCAGCAGAGTTCAAACTGCAGAGCCTTTGACTTGGATTGGTGTAGATTTTGATAATAACCTTCATTCACTCACTTCAAAACTTTCCTTTAAAACCTTCAACATTTTTTCCTGGTCTTCACAACTTTGCTGTGATATCTGACAGGGATGCCAGATGGCCCAAAGAGATAAACATCAAACAAGTAGAATGTCCCTGCCTCCAGCCCTTTGATGGTCTCTGTGGTGACGGCTCGCTGGAGGTTTAGATCATAGAAGTACTTGCACAGCACTTTCTCTGATTTGTGCCGAGATTCAGGCCCGGAGCACCTGTCTGCACTCTGCAGTTCCCTCCAGATCTGATCCTCTTCAATCCTTTTCCTGTACACGCAGTACTTGCTCTCCTCTTGTGTTCCCAGCCAGGCAATGGTCACAGACCTGCATGTTCTCAGTTTACTGAAGGATTTGATTTTTAAGCTCTCTGGAAGAAGTGGGAATAAGGGCTTGTGGAAATGGGGGGATGCCTGTACCTTCACAGAAGAGTTAGATTCCTCTGTGGACCTCAGCTGCACCAAATAGGTGTCCAGCAGCTTTCCCTTCAAGGACAAATACCTCAGCCCAGAGAGATTTTCCGATGCCACTATTTTGCCGTTCCTTGTTATGTGAACCCGTATTTGGCCCCGACACAACTGAAAGGTGAAGTGGATTTTCTTGTGCCTCGCCTGGTACTGCAGACTGTAGAATTTCTGCTTTTTGCCATCCAGGACCACATGAATCACTTTGCCATCTTTCAGCTCTGTCACCTTGGGTTCAGGTTCTTCCAGGGTCCTGGCGAATGTCCCGGTGTACGCGGCGCTGGCATTTGTGAGGAGATTGACAATAAAAACATCAAAGTAATACTGAGTGCTGGGGCTGAGGTTGGGCACTGTGTAAGTGTTCCTGGTGCCCATGCACACCTGCCTGACCTCCCCGCTGCTCACTTTGTTGATGATGCTCAGTTCGCTGTTGGACAATATCATCACCTGCTGCGGCTCCAGAAGGTACGGAGAGAGGGACAGAGCTAACGTGGGTGGCAGCTTCATTCCAGAGGACCTGATGGCTGTCTCAGCAGCACACAAGCTCTTATAGTTGTGCTTTTCGTTAACTAGGAGACAGTACTGGATGTTTTCACTGTGCTGCAAGACGGAAGGGCTGTGTTTCCAGGTCAGGGTCACCGTTGTATGGCCAACGCCGACCACATCTATGCGTGGGTCCATGGGGAGCTCTGGATAGAGGTGCCCAGACGTTGTGTCAGTTGTCAAGTACACGGTGATGTGCGTGTCTCGCTCGGTGGATAAGAACTCCAGCAGGTAAAGGGCAGGATGGGAAGACATTCCCATGTAGGTCTCTACAGAATTTCCCTTGTAGTTAAAGATGGTGGACACCAGGCTTGGAGCCTTCTGAGATTTGGAGACCTCTTGTGTATCATGGTCACCTGCAGGCAAAAAGTAGCCTTGTAACTTCTGTTTTACCATATGTGAAATAAAGCATCTCATACAAGTTATACTGTTTGTATGTTAGGGAACATCATATTTTCTTCTTGAAAGCAGCAATTATAACTAAAAATATGTTTTAGTAAAAATAAGTTGCTACTGGCAATTTATTAAAATAAAATTTGAGAAGCTTTTATTTTAGCAATGCAGCTGTAGAATTATGTTTTCAAAAATACTGTAATTATGAAACCACAGCTTGCAAAAGCTTTGCTTGTATCATGCCTGATGCCCCTACAATTTTCTTCTTCTATTTGCTGTCTCTTTGGGTACTTTACTTTAAGGAGACTCATTATTTCTATGATAGGTTCTTTTCTTTTGATTAGTTTTAGTCCATTGTCTCATGAAGATGGAAAACTTATCAATTCAGAGAAGTAGAACTTGTTCTCCTCAGTCAGGTGTACCTGCTTAGATAAGAACTTGTTAATGGCAGCTTTTAGATTTTTAATTTGAAAAATTAATTCAAAAAATCATGCAAGAGAAAGGAACTGCCTTTTAGGGTAAAGGCAGTATAGTACCCACCACCGTGGTAGGTGTGGCAAGAATAAATGGCTAAATCTTCTCTGCTTCATGTGGGGAGCGAATGGTTGTCTCAAGTGACCTAAGCCACAGAACAATAACTGAGGCAGCAGAGCGAAGTTTGGCCCAGTACCAAGAGGTTATGAAGTTGATCTGTTTGTGCAGCCTGGAAGACCTGCAGTTGTTTGTTGTCCTGTTTTTTGCTAAGCCTTCTGTTATAACCTTGGAGTCAAAGAATTTTCACACAGTTTCATGTAAACAATGGCCAATGTTTATTTAACCGTCTTTTCTGTTTTTCATTACTTTTGTGATAAGAGAAAGTTTGATGAACATCTTTTTTCTCCAGTGGGATTGAGGAGGAAGTGACATGTTCTCCAATCCCTTTTGGAGTTGAGAATCCTATAAAGTATGATAAATGTAAATAAAGTCTCTCTTTTCCCTCCTTTCTGCTGAACCTAGCAGGTGTGAGAGTGTCCTTTATTGTGCTTTCACCGGCACAGTTGTTCCCAAATATTAACCTTAGATGTAGACTTTTTCATATCTAATCCTCAATTTATTTGTGTTGAGGGCAAGATCTGATGGGCACCCATGTTTCACGATAGGTTCAGTCCATGGCAGCTCACAGGAGAGGGAACCACGGGATGTTAGGGCTTGTGGGAAATTTCCTATAACACAGTTACCTATGAGTAACTTATGCTTTCTTTGCCTCTACTTAGGCAGACCAAAGGCCTTACCTGGTGTTGCTTTTCCTGGGAAACCTGGTGGAGACTTGTAGACAAGGATGCTCCACTCGATGGGAACATCACAGGGGGTCACTGTTATCGAGAACGGGGCAAGGACCCTGCCCTCTTCCAAAACAAAGTAGTACCTGTGAATGTGGATAGAAATAGAGGGAATGGATCAGAGAGTTCAAGATTGCCCGAAACTCCTTGTAATCAGCCATTCTGATGTGGGTCCCTTTGCTCTGGGCAGAAATGACTGTTCTCTGAGGTGCATGCACACAAAGGCATGGTGAATGTCTGCAGTCTTCAGATGTAGGATGAAAACATGCTGTGGGGTTTTTTCCAGTTCCACAAGTATTTGCTAGAAGCTTTATTCACTTACCTTAGGCAGTATCTTCCCCTTTAATTTTTTTTCGCACTTCAGGTGAACATTGTGTCTCATCCTTAGCTGGTTCTTTTGGAAGATAGATGTGATTTAGCTGACTGCCTTCTCCATAACCACCTGTTGCTGGTTCTACCTTAACTGCCTTTGTGTCAGGGGCTGCTATGCATGAGCAGTACAAGGGGACATCAGTCTCCTTGGTCAGGTTTTGATTCCTGCCTTTAAAAAGCCCAACCTCTTGTCTTGCTCTGTTTTATTTCTGTTGGTTTTGTACAGACTGTACAATGTTTGGACTTGGCCACAGGCATGCTTGGAACTGGGTGCCTCACTCTGCACTTAAATGAAGGCAATTGGCAATTCAAGGGGTTTTTTGTTGTTCACCAGTGATACAAGCCTAGTCATTATGGGTAGATCCTATCAGCCTGGAGGTCTGGCTTACTTTCAGGGTATGGCTACTAGGCCAGAGTGAAGCTTCACTGGAATCAGTTCCACATTCTTGAGTCTTTAAGCCAAAACTTGTCATCTCTTGTCTTTCTGTTTGCATGACTGGGGTTCATAAGAACCCTGATCATGCTAAACTGCTTCCTAATTGCAGTCTTAATGTTATGCCACGAGAGCATAGAAAAATTCCCTTTTCTTTGAGATTTCAGTACCCCTTTTCCTTTAGCGAGGAGAGCTCCTCGTTCTGCTCTTGTGAGCATGGTCACATTATGTAACATGTGCCACGATCCAGTTTTCCTGTGCAATGCATATGAAGACTGAGCAATCTGGCTCACCCTCTGCTCCATGACCACCCGGGTGTATGTCAAAATCTGTATTTGCTGGTCTCTGTCCAAAGTGCATCTCTTCCCAAACAAGCACATTGATCTCTGCTGCCCAGATGCAGTGCCAGTTGTAATATCTAGATCACCTACCTATCTAGGCATGGCAGAAGACTTTGAAGATAGTTTGGGAAGGTGAAGAATGTGGAATTTCCACATGCAAAGCACTTTTGATCTTAGCGAGTTGTAGTGCCATTGAACAAAAACACTTCTAGTGTGCAGGGCAGTGGCAGAGGTTTCCTGATGTCTGTGCAGATATTCTATTGATTTTTGGGGTAGTTTATTTGCTGGGTAAAATGGTTGTACTTCACCATGAATGTAGGATGGCTGCTGTCTCTGCAGACCCGAAGCTGGATGATTTGTGACACAGCTGTTTGCTGCTGGAGCCCACCCATCCTGTACCAGTTCTGCTGCTGCTCTGACAAACAGCACAGAAAGCTGCTGAAACGTGTACAGGAATCTAAACTTCATCTCGGGGGCTCCTTCCAGGTTCTGGGCAGTGTAATGGCACTTGAGGAACGGGGCATGTTTCTGGCAATTCAGAGTGCACTGATAGAGCCCTGCAGGTGCAGGGGGATTCTTGGCTTGCACTGGTAGCCTGCAATGACCAGCGACACGGGGAAGTATCTGAGAGCAGGAGTGGCTGATTTGCTCTTACCTTTTGGGGATATCCTTCAGCAGGTGAACTGTAGTTTCCTTACCATCTGCAAGTATCAGGGAGTGGTAGAAATTGAAGAGATCGGTCTTGAAGCTCTGTTGGGAACTGGTGGTGGGTGCTTTTATAGAATGGCACAAACAAGTTGCCATGAGAAGATGGAGAGGAAGATAAAGCCAGAAGCAGGACATCTTCAGTACTGCAAAGTGAGATGACAAAAGTGAGCAGAAACTGCTGCCATAGGAGAGAAAGTAAAGTGACCCTCTCTTTCTGTGCCTTTCCTGGTATTTGTTATAATCCCAATAAGCCAGGCATTCAAATAGTGCCAGTCTCCATTTTGCTAAATTGTTTAAAGCTCACAGAAATATTCCTCTGAGGATCTCTCTACAAAGATTTAATTGCAGAATCTGCTATGAAGCCTTTGATTATAGAAAAAAAATATAGTCAATGCAGGGCAAGTGCAACATCACAGTTATTCAAACAAATCTTTTTACTGCTGTCAGAATGAGTGGAGAATTACATTTCAAAGATTTTTTTTCTAGTTTATGGAGTTCACTTACTAAATTTCAAGGCTGAGCTATTTGTAATGGAACTATCTCTTTAAAACTCACAGGAGACCACCCTGCTTCTGCTGCTCTACCAGAGGTCATTGAATTTTTATTTTTTCCATTGTGATTGTAGGTGTGTGTAGATAAGAGGATCACTGTAACTTATCCAGAGCTGTCTAAGATAGTGTTTGGTCAAAGGTGGAGAATCCTGGATAAGAATCCCTAAACTGGTACTTGGATTTTAAGCTCTGTCTATCTCATTTGGAAGGTGGCTTTGTCACTGTAGGGCAGTAATCTTGTTCTTAGAGTTTTGTATTGCCCATCATTCTCATACCTGCACCACTTCCAGCCTGCCTCAGCATGTGCTGCTCACTGGAACTGTAATAACTGTATTGTATTCACTCTGGCAAGAGATTTTTAAAAAAATCAGTTATCTCCCTTTTTTCAACAGGCCTTAGTATCAGCTTCAATCTATGAAAGAAAACTACAAAACCAGTCCCCAGCGAATACTGACATTACTTAAACTGGCGTGAACATTGCCCAGAGCTGCACAGAGCTGCACAGAGGAGGAGACTCCAGTTAGGACAAGAAGTTTTGACAGTGCCCTGTGTGCAGTTATCCATTATGCTTACAAGTCTTTTGTCTGCCACATGCAGCTTCAGAAAGTATGAAAGTGGAAGGGGCAGGGACCTTTAATGCAAGTGGCAGCTGTAGCTCAGGGATTTGGAAAGCAGAGGGAGCTCTGTGAGCAAGATCCCTTTTTTGAGGAAAAAGTAGTGTATTGCATCCTTACAAGCAGCAAGGAGTAAAGGTCCTGGTTAAATCTGATTATTGGCTGGTGATAGGAGAAAACATACAAGACACAGGCTTAATTCTTTGTCATTTTTTATTTCTTTCTGAGATCAGCTCTTTCCCCATAGTGCCTGCAAAAATGTGGAAGATTTTAGGTGGTCAAATCTCCAGTTCAGCAGACCCGCTGTCCATTACAGTTAAAGTGACTTTATAAAAGGACCCTTCCTTTTTAAATCCATTACAAACACGCACATTTAAATAGAGCATTGAATACATCTGTAGGTTTTATGTACAAAATCTGGGATTCCCATAGTCAAGTACATCTTTAGTATCGGTGAGATGATTATGGAAATTGTCATTACCAGGTCATCTGAATGTCCTGCTCAGTATACAAATAAAGTTGGTTTATTCTCTGGCTGTTTGTAATTTTTTAGCACCTGGTTGAATGCAGGCTTAAACAACCATCTGAACAAGTGGAAAGAATAGTTAAGATTTCCATATCAATTCCATTTTAATGCTCTTATAGCAGAGGTTTCCCTTATGACTATGAGTCACTTTGCCACTTTGTTATTCTTGTAGTCTAATTATAGCTTACAGATTTAAAATATAACCCCAAATATTTTGCTTTACCTTTGACAGTAGAATTTGAGTTGCTCCATGCTTTGGAGAGGATTAAAAAAAAAGTTTTTCTGCTGTTTAAATGACAGGATCTGGCAAACCACACTGATACCACAGCAGCTCAGCTTTTCTTGTCCAGGAAAACAAACAAACCAAGTGATCAACAAACCTATAATCAGCTTATCCCAAAGACAGCATCATCCTGAGGGCTGTTTTCACTCAGTTACACAAACAATATATTCTCAGACTGTTGGAAATATGTTACACAAAAAATGCTGTGCTTACCTATTGTGTTCCTGGCCAGATGATCCTCAGACCACTCGCTTTCTTTGCCAAAAAACCATAAAAGAACATAGACTTTTCAGATCTCTGTAGGCAGATGAAAATCAAAACTGTGCAGCCAGTTTAGCAGGACAGGACTGATTTTTCCATATGGCTCCTGAACAGACATAGCAACTAAAATGCTTGCGGTCCCTCAAGAAAAGTTAAAAAAAAAAGGAAAAAGACCAGGATTTTGGTATTTTCTTGAGTTGGGTGTTTTCAAAGGTTGTTTTGGACTTGCCCGGCTCTGCAGGCTCCCAAGTGCCGGTGGCTGTTCCCGCAGCTCTGGCGCTGCCCCGGGAGCTGCGCAGCGCTCGGGGTGCGCTGCCCGCGGAGCCCGGGACCTGCTCCCGCACCGAGTGTCAGCCGGGCTGCTCCTGCAGCCTCATCCCGCACTGGCTGGCCGGGAGCAGCAGGTCTGTGACTGAAATGCACAGTGAGGAGGAGGGGGTGCGATGGGGAGAGGAGCAAACACTGTTAACCCTTGTCAGCCCTTAATCCAAGCCAGCCAGGGGTGCACCACTCTCCTCCAGAAAGCTGCTCTTGCCTTAGCAGCTCGGTGGCCCTTCCGAGCAGTGAGGGATCTCCCTGCCCTCAGCACCGCGGGAACACCACGTAATTTCAGGTGTTTCTGCTGTGCTGCTTTATGGGCCCAACAGGTGCTGACCTAAAGCAGGGAAGGCAGAAAAGCTGCAAGGGAGAGAATGCGCTGCATTTTTAAAGCAGACTGGAATTAGCAGTCCTTTGATAGCCGTCAGGAATCTACTGAATAGAGCTGAGAGGTTTTCTTGGCTTGGAGACGCTGTGTAAGAAACTCCAAAAGTGTCTGGGCTGGGGGAGCATTTCTGATGTGAAAGCAGCGTGGCCGAGAGAGGAGGCAGCAAAAGGGTGCTTGGGAAAAGGCTCACAGCAAGCCAAGCACTTGCTTGTTGGGGCTACAAAGCAGCTGTAGCAAAGCCATGGTTCTTTTCAGGCCACTCCTGCTGAGTGAGAGCAGTGCACGGCCAGGATTCACATGCTGCTTGTACTTCTTGGCCTGGGATGTCAGGAAAGATGTCCTGGGATCGGTACTGTGGGGATGCCTGCTTAGAAAGGCAAGCCCCAGGGAGCTGCATGAGCTTCCAGGCAGGCACTTTGCAGGGGGAAAAGACAGAATATTGTAGGGAGGCTTTATTTAAAAATAAAGTCCCTTGTCCCGTGTTTGGAGAGTGACTTGCAGTAACCTTTTACTGTTGTCTCCCTGGACTTGGAGTCAGATTGTTTAAGCCTTCCCAAGGCTAAAAGTTTGTTAAGAAGAGGGGCAGATAAGGGAGAAGTAGAAAGAGGTTTCAACAGATTTTGCATAGCAGATCCTTCTGAAAATGTAAGTTTGCTCGTCAACCAATGTAAGAGAAATATTTGCAGTGCGTTTATTCTCATTGCAGAAGATGCCAGGAATAATTAAGGTGTTCATGCATTGTTTGCTGAAACGTTTGGCTGAGCAACTGGGCTTTTGAAAAGGGACAGCACGTGGGAGCCTTGATAGAGGCACTGGATGATCAGGGGATTGGCACTCTGGAGCTGTGAGGGGACGTTGCAGGATGTGTGCTAGACAGCTGGCAAAAACAGGGTGAATGGTATACAGGGTCTGTCAGACAAACCATCATTCTGGTGTGAAATCCAGCACAGGTAAAGTCTGTGTAACAGGTCTGGGCACTGATGAAAATGTAAGCACCTAGCCAGAACCAAGCTGTTTCCCTAATGGAAGAGAAACAGGAGAAAAAGGTGCTGCTGCAAAGTCCAGCAAGGTCCCAGAGCAGGCCTGGAAGAGGGAAACCTAGGTCAGATGAGATACATGAAAAATGTGCCCTGAAAGCAGGACATAAATTTATTTTTACAGAGAAAATATTGGTCACAATATAAGTGCAGGGACTACAGTCTGTTTTTGCTGGGAATTTGGAGGGACTCATGGGTGGAAGTCAGCAGGGAGAACTGAAGGCCAGTGAGTGCTAAGGAAGGATATCTCTGGGCAATCTCAGGAGCAGATGTCACTCGTGTCTGGTAAAATCCCTAAATCTGGACAGAGTGGACATGTTCATAAGGGATGGACTCTCTGTCTTGCCCTCCCCAAAGCTCCCCACTGCCATCAAAACAAACCATTACCCACAGCAAAATTCAGCTTCCAGGGAAGGCAATAGGATTCTGTCCTTTGGCCATCATTTCAGCATTGGAAGCCAAATGTTTGAAGGAGCCCTGTCTCCCACTGAATAAAACATGAGCAAGGGTGTCAGGTGAAAGAAGTTGGTGATGGTTTAAGTATGGAAATAATCCAGTTCCTCTCTGGACAGTTTCTCACGTACTTCCCATGTGTGTCTGCTTACATGCTTTGCTGGAGCAGAACCTGTGCTCATAAATTTTCAGAGAAGTTCACTGAAGCACTATCAAAGTGGAAAAAAGTATTCTCTGTGGAGAAAGTTAAGAGCTAAATTCATGACTTGTATAGCTTGACTGAACTCAGTGAGGCTACAACAGGGATAAATCAGTCCTTGATTTGGCAAAAAATTGGTACAATGGCCTTTTCAGTCGAAAAAGTCTGTAATGAGCAGGCTCTGCTCCCCTCAGAGCCGAGTTGGTGACTTCAAGAGGGCTGTTCAGAGATCCTACTTCTGTTCCAACCCTGCTGCCCATCCACACCTTTCATAAATGTGAGAGATGGACAGCCTTTGACACCAGAGACTTGATTTATCCTCAGTTACGTAGTGACTCTGCTAAAAGATCAGTAATGCTAAAACAAAGGAGCTGCTTTGAAATGGGAGCAAAAAGCCAGACTCGGGGATTTAGCGTGAAGCTCTCAAAGACACTTTAGATGTTCATTTTCTGGAAGTGCAGTCCAAAGTTCTGTATTGAGGTGAGGGATTCTGCAAGCCAGGGGAGTGTCCTGCAGCCCTGGCAGCACTGTCCCTCAGCAGGCCCTGCCTGCAGCATTCAGCTGCTGTTTCATGGCATGCCTGGCACAGGGATGCTTGGAGGCCCTGCCTCACCCCACATAGCACAACTCAGAATTGTCTCATGCTGCTTTGTACTGGGCAAGGAGATGCAAAAAATGGACCATGGGTATTTCTGATGAAGCAATTTCCCTGCCCTGGCAACCCCTCTTTGAGCTGGTTGGGTCACCTTCATCAGGAAACTGTCTGTGGTGAGGGCCAGGAGAGCTCCAGTCCTCGCTGTCGGTGTGGTACTGGGCAGAGTGGGAACAGGGCTGCACTGTCTTCCCATCCATCACCCGGCTGGACCAGCCCCTGCCTGTTTATTCTGGCAATTCCCAAGCACAGACATCTTCCCTGTGCCCCCAGCCCAGCCTAGGGAGTTCTGTTTCATGAAACTCTGTAAGCAGATTAAAAATGCATGGGGAAAGAGAAATCTAATCTTTGAGTTATGAGACGAGCAGTATTCTCCCTTTCTGTCTTTTACACATGCACATATGTATTCTATAAATAACTGAGGTAGAATTGTTATTCTTCGGCTCCCAGCTACCTGTCTGCCTGCAAAATGCCTCCTGAACTAATCTTCATGTATGAAATACCTTCATAGCCCCGAGCAGAGGTAGCTATGGATGTCTGATGGGGGGAATTATAGCATCCAAACATGTTTTGCATTTTCAATGGCTTCAAGTTGCAATCTATTCCTCTTAGCAAAACAATCTAACTTGCCCTTATGGCTATGGAAAGGGGGATGCAAATCTCTGTAAAAATCTGCTCCCAAGTGGAGAGGTTGTCCAAATCATTGCTTGATAGTTACTGAAGAGCCAGTATGTCCTTGATGAGTTAATGTACTTCTGGTTAGCATTATTGCTCAAAAAATATCATCCTAGACACACAGCTGGGCTCCAGAAAGAATCACACTTTCCTTTGAAGCTGTGAAAGTCAATCCCAAGCAAAAGTCTGGCACTTAAAACCTACTGAGGGTACTTTAGTGGGGCAGCTGCTTTTATTTCTTCCAGGTTTTGTCAAATCCTGGCCATGCAAAGGACTGTCAAATGAGAAAAGCCCTACGTCTGCTCCTATTCTGAGGCATTAATAACCAGGAAGCCAAAAGCAGACTTGAGCTTTTCCTGCAGCCTGCGCCCAGGTGAGAATGCAGGAGTAGGTTGTTTAGGAGGCTGGTGGGTTGTCCTGGCAGTTCATAGTGGGTTTGTAGGATAAAAAGCCAGTGGCCTACATTTTGGACCCGTGGCTCCTGTCATGGCATGTTGATGCTGAGAAGTTCTCCAGGGAATTACACAGTGATAACTGATATCCACTAACATTACTTGAGTTTTTCCTTAGCAGTCCCTCTCCAGGATAAGATGCTGGCACTTGAAAATGATCTTTTTTGTTGCTGTTGAAACTAAAGAGGGTCTTGGAGGATCTTTTAGTGACCAGTAAAATAAATATTACAGGCACCTGATTGCTCCTCACAGTTCTCATATTCCGTGTTTTAAAGAATGATTGTAATTGCTCAGATGAGTCTGTCAAGAAATGATAGATATGATGTAGGGGATATCTCCTGTGCAAAGCTGATAGGATGTGAGAGATTGCTTCTGAAGTTAGAATATCCAACTAAATGGGAAAATTCCTTATTTTTAGGGTAAATTTGTTCTTCCACAAGTGTAAATTCAGTGCAACAGAGAGATCTTCAGGTACTCAGCTAGGAGTCAGTGTTACACTGACAGCTCCTCTACGAATTAAAGAGGAAAATATATTGAAAGTCCTGAGCTGCTACTTTCATTTCCTTTTCCTTTTACCATAGCCCCTAGGCTTCCAGGACTTTAGGTTAACTCCTGTTAAATAATTCCTTAGAAAACACCTACAGAATTCCCTTGAAGTCATCAAAGCAGCATGACAGTTTGGGCACGTATGGAAAAATAAGGTGAGGTTTCCAGCTTAGCAGAAAACTGCTGGTTATCTCAGTTAAGAAAGTCAGAGGCAGAAAGAAGTGTTGTCCATAATCACTACACTGTTTCAATAGGCTAATCCTGTATTTTGTTTTCAGCTACAGTGTTGTTTGTTTTATATGACAGAGGATTCAACTTGTTCAAATAGAACTAATCCAGCCTGGTGGACAAGGAGCATCCGAGTGTTTCCTGTGGTGGAGGTTCTGAAGTGTTGGGTCACTCCTTTCAGAGTCCTGTTAGAGAGGGGCAGGGAATGCTGAGCAGCCAGATTGTTGTTCCGAAATCGAGCAGTGCCCTGTGACTTTCGTGCATCTTGGGGGAATGCTCTCTGATCCTGTGCAACTCCGTAGGATTTTGAAGAACACCTTTAGTCTGACCAAGAGGCCTTTCATCTCCTGGGTGCTTGTTTTGTTTACAGCATTTCAGCTTCCTCCTGGACTCCTGGGACCCCTCCTTCCATGGGAGTTTGCAAACAACCCCAGTTCCCACCTACAGCACTGAGCAGCTTTTCAGAAGGATGTGATTGTTGGTCCTTGCTTTGTTTGTCCCCGTGGGCTACACCAGTTTGCTCCTGAGAGCTTTAAAATAAAAACTGCCTTTTGCAGCATTGGAAAGCAGCCTGCACGAATCTCCCTGTCCAGCCCTCCTCTGTGGTGGCTGGCACAGGAGGAGTTAACCACTGTCCTCCTTTCTGCCTTTGCTGGCTGGACTCACTGGCATCCCATCTGGTCCAGGCTGTCCGGAGCTCTTCCCAGCGTTCCCTGGGGAAGGCACTACAATATCCAGGAATTTTAACAGTCCTAAACAGATTGAGGGCCACATATGGACTAAAATGATTAGATTATAAGAAATCCAATCACATTTGCTGCCCCAGCCTTATATTTTTAAGCGTTTGAGATCAGGCTTTTTGCTCAATTACAAATATTTTACATGCAGCATAGATAGAGTCATTGTGTTCGTCTCTCCATCTTGTCCCTGGAGGAATAGCATTGAGTTTAATGTTTGATTGTAGGAATTTGATGAATAAAACCTGCCCCTTTTGTCATAAATCTTCCCAGTAACTTTCTGTTTGTGATAGGCTGTAGAGAAGCAGGAATACTCAGCGTGATCATACTTAAGTCTCTAGGAGAGGAAACGTACTCTCCATACTTTGTTTTTTCTGCCTTGTTTACTCCAGAGCGAGGGGTTTTTTCTGTTCAATTAAAAAGAGATGGATATATTATGACAGACCTTAGCAATAAGAGTTTTATTTCTGTGAAACAATTTTTATTGAGCAATGTCCTCAGCTGTGTGGGAAGCACCTTCACGTCGACGTGGGCACCTCCAGGCCAGTCTGTGTCCTGTCCTTTGCACTCATCCATTGTGGTCCTCCATGACTCCAACACCTTGGAATGCTGTGCCTGCCCCCATCTGTTCCTCAGTTTACCTGTCCCCCCTTCCTCCCTGATTGTCACCTGGTTTTTTCTGATCTTTGCACGGAGTTGGTAAATGCCCCCACCAAGGGGCACAGATACAGGTCCTCCCAAAGCTGTAGTGGGCCTTGCAAAATGACCAGTGCAGCTTTTTGTGCAAAGGAAAGCTTAAAAGGTCACCAGATAGCAGAAGAGCCCCACAGGGAATCCTCATAGTGGGAATAGGGAGCTGGCTGGTCTGGTTCTGCTTGCTTCCCTTCCCACAGACCAAAAGTTTTGCCTGCGGTGATTTTTCCACTTAGAGAATTGTATTTTAAGAATTGTCTTGCTAATTCTTCTCCTGATGTCTTGGATAAGATATTAAGTCTTCAAGCACCCCCTGAAGGAAGCAGCCTGCTAGGCTGTGGAGAGCAGGGATTGCTCTACCAGGACAGCCTAAAAACCTCAGAGAGCTTTATCTTGTCCCTGACACTGGTCTGCATCAGAAATCTTAGCAGGAGGTGCCAAACCTTTCCTGTAGCATAGTAGCACACCTAAGAGCGGTGATTAGCAGCAGTGGCTGCAGCCAGCTAATGCTTCAGGGCCTCTGTGAAAATCACACTGTTGATTTAAAAAAAAAAACACAAAACTGCTTTAAATTTACAAGCTATTTTATAGACTCATTAATTTTTCATGGGGGAAGGATAAATGAGTGGCTGGGGAGGAGGTCAGAATATGCTATTTACACTTAATTTATAAATTATGAACTTGAAAGCTGACACTTTATGGTGCCTGTATCATTTCATAATGAAATGGAATGAATCTCTCTGCCTCTGTGCTGGATCTGGGATAACATTCCCGTTTATGCTTCCAGGCAGTTTCTAGCAGCAGTGACTGAGCACAGCTCAGCCCTCTGGTGGAACAGGGGTTTCCTTTGCAGGACTCCCATTTTCCTTGTGCTCCCTCTTTCCTGTGGCAGGTGTTTGGCCCTCACATTCTGCAGATTGCAGGTTCTCCATTGGAGTCCCAGCATGGCCTGGGCAGCAATTGTGACTGTCCTGGCTCCAGAACCCTGTGCCTTCATCTCCATCCCCAAGCAAAGACTCCACTAAATCAGCCCACGAGGCTTCTGCGGCTCACAGGGAACACAAAGATGGCTCCAGTGGCACATGCTGAGCTGTCTGGGGCAGGGATAAGAGAGATGGTCCTTGTTGTGCCTCTGCTGTCTTCAGGTGAGCCCCAGTCCCCATGGCTGAGTTCCTGCACTCATGAATGGGCATCTGGAGAGTCCTCTGACAGGAGAGGCTGTGATGGCACTGCAAAGGCTGGACCACAGAGGATGTGGGGAACCCCCACCCTTCACATGATGCTTGCTGGGGCTGGGTTTGCACTGAAGCAGAGATGTGTGTGCAGGGAAAGTGCAGCCACAAGCTCAGGGGGAACTAATTCAGTGCTCTCCCTTTGCTGACACAGCTACTCGTGTGTCAGACTCGGTCTGTGTTAAAATACTGTTCCTGACATTAGGTTAGCTCTGGTGGTGTCCAGCTTTTCAGATTTATTCCCAACAGTGGCCTCATTTATCTTACCACTTGGCCAGTGGCCATTTCTTGCTGAGTCTTGTCTTTAGATTTCAGTGTGAAATGAGACTTTCACCATCTTGTTAGTGCTCCCTATGGGTGTACAGCTTTCCAGGGAGCTGCTCGGGGTAGGACTCAGGAGCTGGATTCCAGGATCCTTGTGGGTCCCTTCCAGGTCAGGCTATCCAATGATTCTGTGACTGCCTCAGCACAGAGAGGTTTGAGAAGCCTGTCCCATAAGTGATGTCCTGCACTGGCACCCCTTGGCTTCTTGCTGCCATGCCCAGCTTCCTTTTGGAGGTTCGGGTGATGTAATGCCAAACCATTTCAGGTGGAAGTTTTCTCAAAGGTTTAAAGAGGAGAAATCATCTGAAATCCTTGAGCTTTCCTTCTCTGTCTGTGAACTTAATTTAGTGCCTTGTTCTTTCCCTGCAGAGAATTGTTCTTGGCTTGGGTCAGACTTGATTCTAATTTATGTCTGTCTAATATGAGGAGGGATACTAAGAATAAGGTACCTAACATTGTGGCATTGCCAGGACCTTGGCATCTGTAAGCACATCTGGATTAGGTGTCAATTGACATCCATTTCTATTTCCTTTGAGCAACAATTAGAGACTTCTTGTTGCTGGATTTCAGCAGCCATAAAACAGGTCCGTAAGCATGGCTCAGCCTGTGCCATAGGAAGCAAACCTATTAGTTTCTGATATTCCCTGCATCTTTCGTGTGGAGAGCCATTGGTGTTTGGGCACTGCTTTTCCCTCCAGGCTGTTGGGATCTTATTTTTATGTTACAACTTGGAGTGAGAGGGCAGCTGGGGCCTGTGACCCTCCCACATGGGGAAAAAACAGATTTCATTGCTCTGAAGGCACAGGATTGGGACCAGGCTGGTGGTGGGATGTTCCTGTCACAGAAGGGGCTCCTCTGTGGTAGCTAACGTGGAAGTCAGCTGGAGGAGAAAGGCATCATTCCAAGGTGTGCTGGGCCACAGGGTACAGAGCAGGCAACCCCCGAGCTTGTGGAGGGAAAAAGGAACAGAGCTTCAAGAGGTGTTTAATTTTCCCAGCAGACATTGCCCTGGCAGGAGTCAGGGTCATAAGGCAGGGTCAGGAAATGCCTCTTCCCCAGCACCAGCTCCCTGCTTCCCTTCAAATTCAATTAGGCCTGGAGCCTAATAGGGATGCTGCTCCAGATGGCAGGGGCAGCACTCCCTGTGACATGGAGAGGGGCTGCTCTCGGAGGGGCACAGGGATCAGGGGAGGAAAAGGGAGCCAGGAGGTCAGGCAGAGGAGGGAGTGGGAACAGCCACACCATTTTAGCTCCGGGTCACTGCCTCCAAAGGCCGGGGCTGGCAGGTGGGGGAGCGTTTTGACAGTCAGACTCTTGGCTGGAACAGCATGAGTGGATGTGTGATCTGTTCTGTTGCCTTCACAACCTGGCATTACAAAGCCAAAGAATAAAAATGTGTCCCCTCTCACCTGGCTTCTGGGGTGAGCTTGTCTGACATATGGTATCCCAGATTTATAGTTCAGATTTGTGGTAATAAATCCTCTTTTCACAGGGGAATAGAGGAAGAATCAGAGAAGTGGAACTAGCAACTGCTGGGAAGCCAGTGATCAATGTCCTCTCTGGGAGAAAATATTTCTGACCAAAACTGGTCCCAGCAGTATTGTCAGGGAAGCTACAGCCAATTCCTAGAGGAATCAATTTGTTCATAATCATCTCTGATGAGCATCTTTATCATACTAGCTGAGTGATTCCACTGCTGTCAGCAGGGAACTTCTGCTAATTGATCAAAAAATGTTTTTTCACTTCTATATGCACCTGACTTATTTATCTGATGGAGAGGAAAAAAATCTGATAATGTATCTTGGCTCGGAGAAAAATGCGAAAAGAAAGTTGGAGGAGAAAGTTGGGGAAATAAAAGTGGCTTTTTCTCAAAGGATCTACTTAGAAATACAGAGTAGGTTGTCAGTGAAATGCATTCGAGGGATAATGTCTCTCTGCCATCATACTTCAAGTACGAGACCACAAGGAAATGAAATTTGCCTTCACACCCAACATGCCAATCTGATCCAGCTGTAGATGGAAGCAAAGCCAGGAATGCGTGCTGCAGCCATATGAAGACATGAAAACTACCAGGCAGCTAAGGAGAGTCAGCAGTCTGAATGGTCAAGACAAACGAGCTGTTGTTTGGGCCAAGTTGGCTTTGCTCCTGCCTTTCAGAAGCCCACACATGAGCTCTCTGAACTCTGGAGCAGATGATCAGGTTAGCTCTGTTGTGCTCTTATGAGCAATCCAACAAAGCATTTTCAAAGTGCTGTTTGGTTTTTTTAATATAAATGTCACACCTTTCCAGAGCGACCCCATTTTCCTTTCTTCCCAACAATAGTAAAAGTGCTTGAGGGCCTCAATCTGCAAGTGCTGCTCATGAATTATTGACAAGGCTTCTCCTGCCAGGGAAGTTATGCACAGGGTGAGTGGTTATGGAGCTGAGCCTTCGGCCCAGGGAACCCATTCTGCCTTAGAAAGGTGCTAAGAATGTGCTCGTAATTGCACATTTTAAAAAGCCAATTAAAAAGTGGTTAGTGCCCCAAACAGCACAGCCTAACCAGAGGTGGGCCCCTCATCTTAGAGGCAGAACCCCCCAACACACACGTTTTCGTCATCCCTATGTAGCTGCTTAATGCACAAAAGGGGCTGAGAAATCTGGCAGTCTGAGCACATATTTTCCACTTATGAAAATGAAACGTGTGTGACCATTTCTCCAAGCTGCCTCGAGAGTATCAACCTATTAACTTTCCACATAAGAGATTTCCCTGAGATTTTCCACTTCTCCAAAAACCCTTCCCCACGCTGGCAGTTCCCACAGGAGGATCCGAGGCTGCAGCTACCTTCATTATTTGGGGAGCCTGGGGGGAGGTAAGTCAGTACTGCTATGAAGAGAGAGCACAGGTGCAGATTATATTAATGCTCAGGGAAAGAGATGGCTTTGATACCTCGGTGAAAAACCTGCTCCTGCTCAGCTCCCCCACTGCAAAGAGCTTTCTGGGGATAAAGAGTGGCTCAGTAGTTTTGACATCTCTCCCTGACTGTTCCTGTTAGCAAACAGCCTGCACTCCACTGACATGTCCTTACTCCTACCAGCTTAGCAGGGGGGAACAAGACTGGAAGCTGCAAGGAAAGAGAGTCAGAAGCTGCTCTTTCCTTGTAGGACAAGCTGAATGTCAAATGTGGCTTGCAAGACATAAGAGTCTTTTTTGAAAGTAAAGGATGGAGCTCTCCTTCCTCCTGGAGGTGCTCTGAAAAGTCACCAACTCCCACTGAGCTGCTGCAGGCTCGGAGCTCAATTTCTGTCAGGGTCTTTTAGCTGGTGTAGTCCAAGCACTTGTGAGGGATGTGCACTCATTTTATTACACAAGCATCAGTGTGTATCAGTATTTAAATATACCGATGCAAAGGCTTCAAACTGTGCAGGGTTTTAAAGTCCTCTTACAGAGGTCTTCTGTCTAATTAAAATCTGGTTTGGCTTCTGTTGCTGATGCTGTTTTGTTTGGTAAAAAGGGAGAGAGCCTGCTTTCTCCTAGATTCCTTCTTTAGGCTTTTCCTTCCATGGGCAACATGGTATGAAAACTGGGATGGCATGATATTAACTGGCTAAAATGAGGAAGACAAGTACTTTGGTTACATTTCCTTTGATCCCTGTCTCTTACTTTTCCATTTCCTATTTTCTCTACATGTTTGCACCTCAGTTAATCTCATTTTATTTTCCTTCTATTCTTGATTTTGTCTCCACTATTTGGGCAGTTTATAATTCTCGGCTGGTGTTTGTCTTTGGTCTGCCCCTTCTGTTCAGTGAGAAATACAATACTTCTACCTTCTTACTAAACCCTGTGTCAGGAAGCTTTAAGAAATATTTACAAACCCTGGCAAAACCACAAACTGCTCTAGGTGCCAGAAATTAAAACAACTAAATAACCATGTGTAAAAAATTAGCAATAGTTTCACAGTTAACTTACAATTATAATAATAATGTGGCTGAAGCTGCTTATATTTTACCTGTATTAAAATACCAATTCCTGAACCACACGTAGAAAGGTTAGGCTGCAGTTTGAAAGTTTGTGCTGCCCTTGAAATTTCTGCCATCAAGCATATTTTAAAAAGCCAATTGATGACGCCCTGTGTGGAGACAATACCTCTATTTCTGTCTGTCAGTAATGGGCAGCATGTGAGAGGTGGTATATCAGCTTCTCAATTGCCTTGTCATGTATAGAGTTCCTTCGGCCTGGATTAGGTCTCTGCCTTTGCCCTTGAGAGCCCTGAGACTGCAGGTTTCCCTGCTGCTCCTGGCAGGAGGTGACACAGTCAGACTTGGCTTTAGCCCTTAGCATCACCCCGAGGGGGTTTGAAGACAGGCAGTGATGAGGGCTCAAATGACAGAGAGACAAGCTCTGGGTGTGACACTGGCCTGAAGCAGCACAAGGGTTTTTGGGACGAGGCCTAAGCTTTGGTGGCTCTGGGTGCTCTGTAGGGTGACCCCACAAATAGAGCCTCCATATTTTCTGGGGAGCCTGCCTTTGTATTTAACATGCATTTAGAGAACTGTAACATCAAATAAAGACTGCGATCAGATCTGCTCCCTATGTCAGCCTGAATGACATTTTTTACTCTGTGCCACGTGTGTTTCTCCAGGCACAACCCTTTCTGCTCTCCCGTGGACAGAGCTGTTTCCAATGTGAACCCTTCCAGCGGGATTATTTGCAGCTGGATCATTCCCTTAGCTCCCAGCACAGCTTTGCAAACACCTTCTGTGTGTAGGGGTGGGACGTGCAGTACGGGGGCAATGTCAGACGTGAGACTTACTCTCAATCCAGAGCTGCACCAGACAGGGAGATACTCCTCATGAGAAGTCCCCGAGAGACAGAGGGGTCACCCTTGCTGTGTGGGAAATCTCTGCAAACGCTTTGAACTAAAGCAGCTTTTTAAGCTAAAATAAAGGAGCAGTTAGGCTCTTTGAACACTGGTAGTGTCACTTAGTGACAAATCTGGTACTATCCCCACCAGCCTGACATTCAAAAGATTTTAGCCTGGATTCTTGCCTCACCTGCTGTGTCTCTGCATTTTAGAAAGAAAAGATTCCTTCCTTGCAGAGCTGCTGCTATCCAAAGGACAAAATACCAGCCAGCATGACCCTTGTCTCCGCTGTCACAGGTATGAGGAGAGAGGGAACCTTTATTAATGGAAATTTAATTTGTCATATGTGGTCTTGCAGACTGATGAACAGGCTTACTTATAATGTTGTAAAGGAGGTGTGCTAGGGATGATGGTACATAAATAAATTTAGTAGAATGAAATAATAATGCTTCCAGTTTAAACAGGGATCTCAGCCCCCTCCAGTCACCCCTAAGAAAATGCATAGCATGTAACAGCTAATTCTGTACTAAGGAATTTGGGGAGGAGTTCCTCATACTTGTGTCTCCAACCCCAGAGCCTTTGGGAAGCACTCTCTTTACTACACTGAAGGAAAAATATTCCACTCTTTAGACAGGAAGGAGAACTTGCACACTTAGTGAGGCCACTTGTGTCACAGGGCAGACATAAATAAGAGCTCAGGTTGCCTGTGTCCCTCATGAATTAGTCTCAAGGCTTTAGGTTTGTGACTGTGCAGCTCCTCCTGCACTGGAGTCAGCTCTGCAGGTTGTGACCCTCTTGTCCTTTCTCTCCTGGAGCAGGGTGGGGTGGGGATCCATCTGGGACCCAGACACTCTGAACTGAGCTCCTCTGTGGGGAGGCACAGCTGGGAAAAGTTGAGTCACGGATCTGCTCTTGAGAAAAGAGAAGATTAAGCAGGAGGCGAGATTGCTTCCTTAAGACTTTCATTTACAGGTAGATGGATGCATTCTGAAATGAATGATAATCACTTAATCTGCTGCTGCCTATGGTCTGTCTCAGGACATTTATCAGTGTTATCTGAGATGCTGTGTTATCTGAGATGGACTGGTGGGCAGATTTGTACAGCACAGCTCGATGTTGAGAGTCCATTAGATTTTCATCATTTATTCTCTTTATTGATTCACTGTTACACCACACTGCTGCTTCTCAGAAGTCAGGTAGTGCCAAAAAAAAAAAATAGTTCCTCAATTTCCTGACCTCCACTGAAGTCCTAAATTCCTGTGCTGTGTTTCCTCAGCTTAGATCTTTTTTCTGACATCAGGTAGGCAACTTGATCACAAATCAGATCTCTATTTTGGACATGCCTGAGTGTACATTGCACTGCAAGCCTTTAATTTAGGCCTTGAGTTCCCAGTGCTTCATTCTTCCCTCTCATTCACTTCTTTCTTCACTTCTCTGGGTGAGAGATCTCTGTATCTCTGTTGTCCTCCCAATATACCTCTCAGTCCAGTCAGGTTTGGGTACTTCTGAGAAGGATAGCAACAAATCAGCAGGGGTATTTGCAGCCACATGGGAAAAGGGCACAAGGAGGTTATTGCAAACTGGGTGGAAGTATACCCTGAGATATCTGTGAAAGGACCACCTTGTATAAACTTTAAATAGTTTTGAAAGTAATTTTTAGGCAGTGAGGCTACGCAGTCTCATTGCATTGAGTGACTAAAACCTAAGCAAGCACACTGCTTACACTCCGTGGAGGTGAAGCCACTCCACAGAGCAGCTTCCTGCTGACAGGCAGGAGAAGGATGTACACGGTCTTGCTGCATCTGATGCCATTGTATTTGTCATGTCTTCCTCTGCAGTGTCTGCTCCATGCATGGACACGGGATATTTATCTGCAGAGCTGCCAGTCAATAACTGCCATTGATATTCACTTAATTTTTAGGTGAGAGAGCAATCACACTGCACCAGGAGATAAGGACAAGTCAGTGAGTTAGCTTGGTGTGTTTGGCTGTTATCTCTCTATCCATGCTGTTCTGAGACTCACACACAAAGTCTCTGAAGAGTTCACGTGTCTTTCTGCTGGATACCAAACTGCCACGTTTTCTAGGGAAACTAGTCCTTACCAGTCCCACTAATAAGCATTAATGATGACCCTGGTGAGCCTGAGCGGGGCTCACCCACAGCTTCTGCCACAGCCCAGGTGCTCTGTTTAGGCTCAGCCTTGCCCAGCAGTTCTGGCCAGAGCCATGGTGCAGAAATGCTGGTCTCTGGCTCAGTGGTGCTTGTGCCTGGATGTTGGGGTTTCTGCACTCCACAGGGTGGATTTTCCTCTGCTGTGCCTCAGTGCTGCCAGGAGTACTTGTAGAGCAGAACCAGGCTTGCAAATGCAGCATCCTTTGTGTCTGCAGCCAGCCAGGCACTGTCCAGGAGCACTACACACCACTTTGGAGAGCTTGGACAGATGCGGCTCTCTAATGTGCTTGGTGTACCCTCAGGTCTCAGCAGCTGTGGTTCACTTTTGGTCTGACCCCTCGCAGGTGAAAAGGGAAACGGGTTGTGCTGCTGTGGTTTCACAGCTTCTCATTGCTGGCTGCATGTTATCTGGCAGACTGCTGGGTCCCAGTTTGACAGCTGAGGAAAGATAGAGGAATTTAACCATTCTTTAAACGAAGCAAGAAAAGAAAAATCAAATGTGTAGATCAGCCATCACAGCTACAGCTGTGCTGGGCTCCGTTTCAGCTCAGACATGGAAAATGTATCCGTGTGGAAGCGGTTGGAGACACCTATTGTGAATCTGTCTTTATAGCTAGTTCCCAAAAGTCTTTCTGTTCATCAGCATCCCTGCATATGCCCCGTGAGCCAGCCCAGCAGGTGTGTGAATGCTGCTTGTTTCCTCTGTCACCAGAACTTGGCACACACGGAAGGCGGGCAGTCAGAACTACTCTGGAGTCTGCTGCTCACCCTTTGTGTGTCAGTGTTTCCTGCCAGGCTGTCACAGGACACAAATAACAGGCAGAAGGGATGCAGACAGGGCCAGTGACCTTGGCAGGCTGTTTTCCCAGAAGGCCTGGGGCCAGCCTCTGCTCTTAGACACTCACCATTTCCAGTGGGATCAACAGGGAAAACTGACAGTGAGGAGGAGTTCCACGAGCAGATGCACTGCCATGGTCAGAGCAAAGGAGCAGTTAAATTTGATATTCAACTTGCCAAATTACCTCAGCTGAAAGTAATTTTGCAGCAACTGTGCACAGACTCAGCAGGCAGTGGTCCTGGAGGTGAATTTGAATTACTTGATAAGTGCTCAGCAAGTCTATGTCTACCTTTTATGTTTGGGGAATCTTATTCCTAAATTGCCTTAGTCTGCTGGTTGTATGCTTCTCATTTGGGATATGTACTTTGTAATTGGGAGTGAAGGGCCGGAGTCCTGGCTCTTAAATGGAGGCAGATATTGGTTGTTGCCTTTGAAATTTTCTCCAAGTGGGATAGTTCCTGCATAGAGCTGTTGATATTGTTTGGAAGGGAGGAAAATACTGTCCCATATCAGATGTGAATGCAATAACACCTCTGAATAGGGACCAGGTTCTAAAGTTAATTTCTCCTTCATTTTAGGCTTGTTCAGACTGGTCAAGGATTTCTTCTATAAGACTGTAGTTGCTCTTTCTAGAAAAATGTCTTTAACCAGAAAATGTCAGTCACACTTGAATATCTGCAGTTCAAATGCCACAGGGATGGAGATATTCCTGTCAGAAGTCTTTGTGCATTCATCCCTCATGAGATCTCATGTCATGTGGGCTATTTGAATCATCCCAAACAACCAAATTGGCTTAATCAGTAAAAAATTGCATAATTATTCAGTGCGGTTTATAATTACGAATAAATGCTTGCAAGAAGCTCCTGTGAAGCCTGTGGTGAGGAATGCTGCAGAGGAAGGGTAGGAGAGGATGGATGTGCCGGGTGGAGAGCTTGGACTCCCTGATGCAGCCCGAGCATGATGGAGGTGGGAGCAGGCTGCTGAAACTGGGAATGTTTTATTTACTCTGCCATGCTGTGCATCACACTTAGAATTTTGCTTCCTTAATTGCCTTCTGCAGCAAGTCAGATGTGATGTAAATGATTAATTAGCTTCAAGTGTTACCACTTGGCCTGGGTTTGTCCTGGACGGCCCAGGCTGGATCTGTACATGCAGTGATGCCATGGTGCCTCCTGACGGAGCCTGCATTTCAAAACAAAGCTCAGGCAGGATGCATAAAGGTGCTAAAAGAAGTATAACTCAGGATAGGCCAAGAACTTAATCAAGGGAGGTTAGGTAATTATGCCCCACCACAGCCATGCTGCAGCCTTCCCATGGATGAACTTGAAAGCTGGATGCGGAGTGAGGCTGCCCTGCCTGGCCCTTCCCCTACAGCCTTCCTCAGTGTGCAAAAGTGGAACGTGCTGGGGGAGCTTAGAAACTGAAGTTGAAAGTCTCTCTGCCTTTTTTTAAAGCAGTGAGCCCTGCCCTCAGCTAAAAGTGAGCAGAGAGCTGCCGGGGCAGTGCAGACTGTACAGTCCTCTCCACACACCTGGCCCAGTGCCTGCCTTAGTGCCTCCGGTGCATCCTGTCTGTCTGACAGCCTTCCCTCCACTCAGGGTCCCCCTGCACTCCACACTTGTTTTTCAAGACCCAGCCTGTTGAAAGGGCAAAGGGGATTAAAAGGACAGCCCTGTAGTCTTGTTCCTTCAGAGCCTGGCAGCCAGCTGGCTCTCCACTCCTGAGAGCCATGAAATGGTGCACTAAGTCTGCCCTTAGCTCTGAGCACTATTTCCCTTACCCCAGTGACAGCATTATACCCATTTCCTAAAAGCTTCTTAGGGCCAAGAGGTGCCAGAGGGCTCAGGCAGGTACCTGCTCTCTCCCAGTCCCCCCAGCTCTTGCACAGGCACTGGGGCAGCTGGGGCTGGTGCCAGGGGTTGGAACAGCAGCACAGGAAACCAGGAGCTGGACTTGCTTTTACTGCTGAGCTTGGATGGGCAGGGAGTGCTGGAGGGCACTTGAGAGTGGGAAGGCTGCTCTCAGATGTGGAGACGGGGCATTTGGGGAAGGGGCAGCAGGGAGAGATCCATTCTTCTGGGTCAGTCCCGTGTTACCCCTTCCTGTGGGATGGATGGACAACACAGCATTTTGAAGTGTCTCACTCTGTGCCCTCCCCATGGGGTGGCAGTGCAGCTCCTTCAGGGAATGGGATGCCCAAAGGCTGCCCCACAGTGCACAGAAATGAGTACTGGCATGTCCAGCTCCACTGGAATCCTGGGTCTCACTTCTCTGAAGCTTCCACTTAACTCCAGTTGGACATGGAGGACTGAGACGTTACAGGCACTGGGCAGGGGCAGCAGTCACAGGAGAACAGCAAAGAGCTTTTTCAGATGTTCTGCTGGTATCAGCCTGTTTCTCTACCAAACACAAAGCTCTCCTAAGCCCTGATGTCCCAATTTTATTTTTAATTCACTTTATCAGCTTGATTGCAGGCGGAGTAAAGAGAACCATTTGGGTCTTTCTGAACTCCTCAGATTTTCTAGTCAGAGGTTCACTGAGGAAACTCATACCTGGGCCACTGGCATTGCCTGTACTCCACTCTCCCTTCACTGGCAGCTCATCCACACAGATTAATTCCTGTGGGGTCCTCTTCCTCCCAGTTTGGGGTTCCTAGCTGTCCCCATCCCTGCCGTGAGCAGGCCTGCCTGGAGCAGGTCTCCCTGGGGGTTTCAGCTCCAGCAATAAACTTATGACCAAAAAAGCTGAAGTACCAGAGCGAGATGGGGCTCGTTCTGCATGCTGTGCTGTAGGTACTTGCTGAAGCTGTGTGTCACTGGGGCCAGGCAGGGACCTGTGTCCCCACACCCACGTGCTAAGTGGCCGTGCGTGTCACCTGCCAGCCCCGTGCTCACAGATGGGCTGGAGAGAAATGTGGTGTGTTCACAGCCCATCTGGGAGCTCCAAGGGTTGTGCTGCACCAGAGGATCCCTCGTGAATCCCTTGCCCGGCACTAACGGGAGCACAGCAGCCATGAATGAATGAATACGCCCTCTCCAGTAAAAACTGGGTTCCTTAATGGAGATGCAAGGGAAGTTCTCCAACCTTCTCAATGTTTAAAACAAGAACTGCCTGCTTGTTAGCTGTGATTTATTGCTTTTGCTGGGGTCCTACAAATGGGGTGGATTCAGAAGGTTAAGCCCAGATGAGCTCATGCTGTTCAGCTGGATGATATTAGGAGTTAATCCCTTTGCGTGGTTCCGTATTCTGTAATACCTCTCAAGCCTGATGATTGCAGCTGTATTTTAAAAGCTTTGATTTTTAAAGATAATCTGGTGGAAGCGTGAAGCTGGTAGAAATAAAAAATATTCTCTTCTTTCCATAGAAAAGACACTGTATTTGTTTCCATATTTAAACTTTTCTTTGAGCTGGCTTGCAAAACAAATTCAAGACTGACTACAGCCTTCCAGTGATGACTTGTAAAATGCAAATCTGTGATAGAGATGCAACTGCTAACGTTTCCCACAACTGCTGCAAGTAATTAAAGGTCTCCTTCACATGTTTAATAGCCATCTTGCTTCCTGGCTACTCAATAACTCTTTTGTTCCCTGTGGTTTGCCTTTGCTTTGTGCTGCTGGCACTCAGAATGGCTGGTTTCTGGGAGCCCATGAACTGCAAGGTGTTTAAACAGCTCATCAACCAGGTAATGGTGTTGCCTTCTGGCTATGAGATAATTAAATATATGTGTACCAAATCTGCCCTGTAGACTGAAACTCCAAGCATGCTCTTGGTTGACCCAGGGGTCCCAGTGGGGGTTACTTAATTTATTTATTCAATTCCCCTGCTAGCAGAATGTTGTGGGGATTTGCTGCTGATGTGAAAGCCTCCTGCCAGGTTTCCGAGCCATCCACCAAGCAGCTGATCCACTCATCCAGGTTAACCTTCCTGTTCCCATCTGTGTCACAGGACTCAGAGGATGGAGAGCAACAGGAAAATAACAGACTTGCTCTCTTTGAAGAATTGTGGGAACACTGCAATGCCCGGAGTGTTTGCAACGTGCCTCTGAGCTAAATATCAATGAAAGTAAATTCACTTTTGAAAGAAAGCCAGAGGATTGCTAAGTCTGGCTTTCTTCGGAATTCTCATGAGTTTTATTTACGGCTTCTATGTTAAAAAAAAAAATCCATATGGTTGCAGAGAAACATGATCTGAGCAAATCCTAATAACTAGAAAGCCAGAAAGCAGAGTAAAGGGTTTAGTATAGGTTAGCAGGCCTGTCTTTTAAGGCTTGAGTTAAAATGCAAGAGTCTGTAGAGTGCTGTAGTTTGGAGAGCTGGCCTTGGCCTGGTCTGTCAGGACCTGTGAGAGCTACCAGGGAGCTCTCTGTCCTCCCTAGCAGTATTTACTGCTTCAGCTGCTACTCGGAGCTCCGTGTGGGCACGTGCTCTGTGCGAAGAGTTGAACCCTGCAAGCACAAGGCAGTGGGGCTGTTGCCAAGGTCTCTATGATCTGTGAGTCAGTCAAGCAGTTCTGAGGGCATGGCTTTCAGTTTAGGAATCCTTGGGGTTACCAGTGCCAGTAATGCAGAAGGAAGTAACAAAAATGATGTTTGGAAGGTAAGTAAGTGATAGAGGAGAAACAGATGGGAGGAAGAAAAATCACAGTATTCTTATGTCATTCATACACTTCAGTTGGTATTTTTTTCGTGTGCTCCCTTGATTCTTTTTCCACTCTTTCCTCTGCTCTCCTTTTCTGCTTCTCACCTGCTTAGGTTCAAATATTTGATAGAAAACATTTGTTCCTACTTTTTATCTGCAGAAATGAGTACAAGAGTTTAGAGTTTAAGGCACCCCTGTTCTAGGTTGGAATTTGTGTTACTAAAATAGATTAATGGCATGGAAATTTGGCCAAGAGTATATTGGCTCTTCTGTTGCTAGAGAATAGTTGGTATTAGAGTTCATGAATTTGACTTGATAGGGCCAAAAGGGGGGGTAATTGGTGCTAAACATGAGACTTTGGACTTTTTTTTTTGGATTGGAATAGCTGTAACCGGAATCCAGTCCCCCAGCACTGTGCACCTCCCTGGGTGGCTGTGTAAAAGCCTTTAGGGAGTAAATGTGTAGCTGAAAGGTCCCTGCTGCTGTATTTTCAGTCCAGCTTGGAGCTCCAGGAGGTGCTGCTGCCTGCTGAGCACTCGGCACAGCAGCTCTTTGTGACAGACTTCAGCCCTTCTGAGAGAAGCATGGGGGAGATCTCCAGAGATTTCACCTACAGGAGGTGACTTCCCCTCCCCTGGGCCTCAGGTAACGCACCTGGAAATGAAATGTGCTGCGTTTAAGAGGAGAGAAGCACATCTGGAAAAGGAAACAGAACTTTCTGCCAGCCCAATTTCTAGAAATGATGTGTTTGTTATTTAACAGGAGGAATCTGTTCTTATTTTCACTGTAAGATTTAGTGGGAGTGTGCTTCAGCATGCTGTGCCAGGGGAAGGTGTCAATAATGAAGCTTTTTGAGCTCTTGTTGGCCACATGTGTGGTTTCTCTTCTGCTCTGAGGTGTGGACTCTCCACTGTAATATTTCCAAAAGGGAAGAAAGGAATAAACTCAGACAATCAAAGCAGTAATAGTGGCAGTTCAGGTATACTCTGTGTATTTTTCAGAATTTGAGAAAGCAAGAGTGTTGCCCTGGTTTTTGCTAAGCCTTCTGTTTTTAACCTTGGAGTCAGATTCTTTCACACAGTTTCATGTAAATAATAGCCAATGTTTACTTAACAGTATTTTCTGTTTTTCATTCCTTTTGTGATAAGAGAACTTTGATGAGCATCTTTCTTCTCCAGTGGGATTGAGAAGGAAGTGACATGTCCTCCAATCCCTTGTGGAGTTGGGAATTGAATAAGAATGTGAGATATGTCAATAATAAAGTCTTTCCCTTTCCTTTCTGCTGAACCTGGCAGGTGTGAGAGCGTCTTATTGTGTCATCCCAGACACACAAGAGTGATATAAAGGTTCAGAGCTGTAAGTCTGTCTTCAAGCACCATTTGTTTTGGCTGAAGGAGTGGTTGAATAGTTTTTTTTAACCATGTCCTGGGGGGCATCAGGCACCACCAGCTGGTCAAAGGAGGGGATTGTCCCACTCTGCTCTGCACTGGGGTGGTCTCACATCGAGTCCTGGGGGCAGTTTGGGGCACCACAATATGAGAAAGATATAAAGCTGTTAGAAGGTGTTCAAAGGAGGACAGTGAAGGTGCTGAAGGGCTTTGAGGGGAAGCTGTGTGAAGAGTGGCTGAGGTCCCTTGGTCTGTTCAGCCTGGAGAGGAGGAGGCTGAGGGGAGCTTTCAGTGCAGTCACAGCTTCCTCATGAGGGGAAGAGGGGGGGCAGGCACCGATCTCTGCTCTGTGGTGACAGTGACAGGAGCCGAGGGAATGGCCTGAAGCTGTGCCAGGGGAGGCTGAGGTTGGATATCAGGAAAAGGGTTTTCACCCAGAGGGTGGTCAGGCACTGGAACAGGCTCCCCAGGGCAGTGGTCACAGCTCCAAGGCTGGCTGAGCTGAAGAAGTGTTTGGACAATGCCCTTGAGCATGTGGTGTGACTCTTGGCATTGTCCTGGGCAGGGCCAGGAGCTGGACTTGGTGACCCTTGAAGGGCCTTTCCAGCTCAGCTTATTCTGTGACTCTACAACCTTGGTCGAATAATGGCTTCTTCAAAGGAAATTAAGTTCCCTTAATTTGGTGAACTTCAAGCACACCATCGAAACAGTGGACAAAGGCATACTTTGCTTGTGATCCAAAAAAATCTGCTGCCAAGCCACTTTTAAGAGCTTATCAAAGTACTAAGCTATTATGGATTAAAGCAATGTCCTGGTTTACATACAGGTTAAAAGACAAAGTGATGAAAAGCTTTTTAGTTAAATTTCATCACAAAGCTGCATTAACTATGACATAGCCAAGATTTTAAGAGCCCTGTTAAATTGCACAATGTGCAAGGAACTTTTTTTTTTGAGGTCAAGAGACATGGACATGATAGGAACTCCAAGGATCTTTCAGATCTCAGTGCTTTCCAATGGCAAATTAAGCACAGAATCAATAAATGCTATATAATGCCAACAGAAAGAATGAATGAATTTAAACCATGAGCTCTGAAGAGTTGTTAACTGATTGGTGAAAGGCTTAGGAAGAGGCTTGAGCGTTGCTGTGCACTGCTCAGCAAACTGTGTGACAGCTCAAAGCAGAGGCTGCCCTGGAGCCCTGCATCACGAGCTGAGCCTGGTAAATGTTTTGCTCTGCTTGGCTGGTGACCCTCTCAGGAGCCAAGCCAGCTGTCCTGGCAGTTTGAAGGGACAGGTAAAGTCTAGGCTAGAGGGCCATTGCTCGGACTTTACCTTGCTCGTACGTTTGTGATACATTAAAGGCTGCTGGATTGGGGATGAGCCTTGGGCCTGCTCCCGGTCAGGGTGGATGGAGGGGACTGTCCCTGATGGCAAACCCTGCAGAGCCTGCAGGGCCGGGAGGTGCTCCCTGCCTGCTCACTCATCTTCTGGGCTCCTGCTCTAGGCAGTGCAGCTCCTGGCAAGAAATCTTCATACACCATAGCTGCTGGAAAATTTCTCACTTAAAAGGTTTTGCTGTAGAAAGGGAGGAGAAGGGAAGGTGAGGTTATGGTGTGATTCACATGCATTTCTCCTTGGGATGGGAAGAGGAAGGAGCAGACAAACGCCTCAGGCTTTCACCATTCTTTCCAGGTGACTAAGCAGCAATTTTATTTTTAACAAAAGCTAATGCTAGGCAAGTGAACAGAGCTGATGGTACATCGGAGAGCTCCTGTGTCACTTCCTGCACTGCGAAAATCTGCTTAGGCTGTGGGAGATGCATTGCATTGCCTTGTATTGATTTTTCTCCTTCGGGTTGAGTGTGCCTGTGAGCCTTCCCCCCCGTGACAGATTAGGTCACCCTGCTGAAGGTCACCCATGGTTTTCCAGCATCTTTTTCCTTGCCGGCTGTTGGGGTTTTGGCTTCCCTGCCTGTGCTTGTTTTGGCCAGCAGAGGGTACTAAATGAAAGGTTAATAAAGGAAAAAATTTCTCATGCTGTCAGACCGGGCTCAAAGTTTAGAGTAGAAGCTGTACTTCTGGTAACGGAGAGGCTTCTAACAGACAAAACCCAATTAGAAATGCAGATATCCTCAAACTGCGCCTCTATGCAAATTTGCTTTTGTTTATGATTAAAACATTTGAATTTAAAAATTGCCAGTCATGTAAATGACTGCTGGTTTTGTTCAGTATTCAATTAGCAGTGTATGTTGTTTCACATCCTTGATGACATCTTTTGTAGAAATTAATTAATGACAGTAATAAGGCTTTTTGTAAAAATGAAGCTATAAAAGCAGTCATAAAGTGATTTCATTAGGGAAAAAAAAATAATTTCCCTTAAAGAATGGATATTTCGAGCTAGTGCTTGAAAGCATCAATCTGAAGTGTTTATCCTGTAAGATTAACATGGAATTTTCACTCGCTATTTTTATCCTCTTGCCACTTCACTTCCTCTTGTGTCAGAGCTGGTGTAATCCATCTCTCATTGCCAGATGTTGCCTGTCCTGCACTGGGAGAGGCATCAGCCCCTCTGCTCTGCCTCTCTCTAGCCAGGCTTTTTGCACGGGCTCGGAGCAGGATCAGGCTGTGCCTCTCCCTGCTCATCGCTGCTCATTTCTGGGAGCCCCAGGCGCGGCCTCACCCTGTCAGTCCCTGCTCCCACCTGCAGCTTCCTCCTGCCTGGGAGGAAATGCAGACTGGAGCTGCTGAACCCGTGGGAGGATGCTCTGTGCCAGCAGCACCGTGTCCCCTCTGTGTCCCCTCGGCCGATGCAGCCCCGGCCTCGGTGGCATCAGGAGCGTGGTGGCAGTGGGGGCTGGACACAGGGATGCAGCCAACAAGCCTCCCTGCGTTAGCTCACTCTGTGACAGCTCCACGGGTTTTAGCTCCCCCTGCCCCCCAACGCTGCAAAACAAAGGTTAATACTGTAATATTTCACTGCAAAGTTGTGACCTGCATTATTTTTTTTTTTTTAATGTGTTATTACCATTTTGTTAACTTCTCCAGTCTAACCTTGTATTCCCATCTGGGAGTAACTACACGTGAAAGAATGGAATATAACTTCTGCCAGGGAAAAATAGTGTTTTCAGAATACACTGTTAGAAAAAGAGGCTAGAAAGAAATAATGGTGGCATTTTTCAGCTTGAATTCTAATCCAAGTTTATATTACATCTGGGAAATTCTTTCCTCTAGCATTAGAATGTTATTTTTTAGGTCTATTTTATATATAAATGTGTTTATCCTTATGTCTTCCTGTTTTGTATGTGTAATAATATGAACAGTAAAAGTGACAACCAAGTATTTATCAAGAAATGCAATTTAAGATTGAAATCAGATGGGATTGAAATGGAGAGCTGAGGTTCAAATCCCAGGTGGATTCTGTCACTTCTGATCTGACTTGTGACACCACGTCCCTGCTGGATGTTAATTGTCAAATAAATACTGCCAGCAGCATATGGAGCACGGTAAATCATGGATGTGTGGAGGCTTCCTCAGAAATGTAGCACAGCGGGGTGGGACAGCCACAGTCCTTTGCTGAGTCTCAGCACTCTGCACCTTTCACACCCTGAGCTGCAACCGAATGTGGAAAGCTACGATCTTTAAGGATTTTGTTTCAGAAAGTGAGAGGGTGTGAAAGAGGTGTTAGAATGGAAGCTGGAACTCGACCTGGACTACGTGAAGCATGTGTCTGCTAGCTGGTAAAATAAAATGGGAAAGAATGTTCAGAAACCTTCCCAAGATCTCTGCCTGCTTCTCCGGTTTCTGCCTGCTCTCCCCGTTAGTGCTGCGATGTGGCTGCTGTCTGTCCCTGCTGGCTGGGGTCCCTTTCCTCCCAGCCTGGTCCTGGGGTTGGTTTTTTTTTTCTCTAGTGGTACTCCCTGTGCTGCTAAAGCCTCTTGAACATCTCAGAGCTCATATCAAGCACACCCTCTTCATCCTTCTGGGCCAGTCAGCTGCCTTCCACATCCCTCCCTATGCTCTTCCTCCCCAAATCTGTCCTTTGCCCTCTGTGACCCTGCCATTTTCTAGCCCTTCAGCAAAGTCTGCTGGAAAGTTCTTCTGGAATGGTCTGAGAGGCTGCTGGCAAGATCACAGGAGTTTTGATCCCATTTTCTTCCTCCTCTGCAGCTTGGCTGCAGGAAATCTTGCCTGCAAAGCCTCAGGTAACCGCTGCCTTATGTGTGCACTTCAGCACCTCCTCCTCCTGTGATCCTTTCCCTTGGCCAGTCCTGCTGGCACCATCTCAGTGTCCACCTTAGCCCAGCTTTTGAGCTTTTCCTTTCTGTGCTGTGGGCACCACCACGTCCTGCTGTGACTCAGGGTGGTACCTGTTGTGTGGATACTGTGTAGACATCTGTCCGTGTCCTTGTGTACAAAAGGGGTCTTTATTTCACAGGCTGACCTTGAATGAAAGCTGTAGAGAATGCAGTCCTTCCCTTCCACATGCACTAAAACCTCCTGCTCAGGCTGTAGCAGTTAGTGCACCGTGCTCCCCTCCGTCTTCTGCAAACCTTCCTGCACATTCATGGCATGCTGAGGCAAGGACTTGGTCTTGATCGAAGTCTGGTTTGAGTTTCCTGTCTTTCCCCCTGCTCCGTTCTAGCACATGGGATGCTGTTGACCTCTCCTTTTGGCTGTTTTCACAGTCTAGTGCCTCTGACCCCTGGGCAGTGAGATGTCAAACCTCCCTTCTGACTGGCCCACAACAACTTTCACCAGCCCTCTGGCTTTGGCAAAGTTCTTGTTACCTTTGATTTCAGTACGACCAATTTATTAAATTCCTCTGGGCTTTCCATAATAAATATTAGCAAAAGTTCTGCTGAAAAAAATCTATGTGAATTTCCATCTGAATCTTTTCCAGACTGTCCTGTGTCTCAGCTACATATGGAGAGGTTTATGAGTCAGTCAAGTGCTGGTGGTGTGCTGGGATTATCGTGCCAGGCAGCAATCAGTGCTGTTGTACTGGGTTTGCACTCCCATGCTTCCCTCTGCCACTCCTGTCTTGTTCTGTACTAGATATGGGCCTCTGGCAGACAGAAAGGCTTCATGTTTTCTCTCTGTGTTATACCTCCTTCTAACTGATAGAAAACACAAGAATATTGGACAAAATGAGCCTCACTACTATTTCTGAAATGAACATCTGAACAAAAAATAGTTTACCACATAAACCGATATTGCCATAACTGCCTTTGTTTGTTTGCATTTTAATCTCCCTGGAGAGACTCCATCAAGGTGTGAGCTGGGAAGATTATCTCCACTGCCAGGGATAGAACAGCCCTCCTGTGTTTTAAAGGTGGTTAGCAACGTGTAAAGTAAAAGTGGAGTGCTTGCTTTAGAAAGCAAGCACCACGATGCCACGTTGTGACTCAGATCAGGTGCTCAGCTGGTGCACAAACTCGCTTACAGAGTGGGGCTTTGAGCCACTGAGGGGTGTTTAGGTATCACTTAATAGCACTCCTGTATTATATATTAAACTGTGACATAATCCTTACTGATGTTACCTCCCTGTACTGCTAGACTAATTCTTGAATTTCCTAGTTTTAGTTGCCTCTTTCAGAGGTTTGTCTGGAGATCTCTATACAACTCAAATCTTTAAGTGCAGTTTAGGAATTTCAATAATTTTTAAACTTGTTTTCCCTCAGTTATTTGCACTAAGTGTTCACTTCTGCTCTTGGATGCTCAGCATGCTGAGCAAGTCAGACGGATATTTCTAATTCCTAGATTTTTTTCAAAGCCTTACATAGCATTTAAGCCGCACAATTCTCTCTAAAATCAGTAAGAGCTGTATGTCTTCAACTCTGTGTAATGCCCTGGAAGAGCAACTGTAGCTATTATTTAATACTTCAACAGTATTTTTCTGCCTTTGATTCTTGGGAACAGCTGTAAGTTAATTGAACTATAAATTAAGCTTTCAGTGAGTGATTATCATCATTACTTATTCAGGATTAATAAGGCTGGTGGAAACAACTCCTTCTTAGGCTGTGACAGAAACTGCTTGTGTGTCTGTGCATCCAGGACACAGCACCACGAAGCCGTGCATGCAGTCTGCCATAAATCCCAACAGCTGTGCCATTTACTCTCGTGTGCAGTCTAACACGGCTACACACAAAATAAAGATTCATTGTGAGCCCCTCCGAGGGCCCCGGTGTGTGCCTGGTAGGTCAGCAAAGTTCAGCTCCCAACACTGGGAGCTTTCATGTGCCAGGAGCACAGGAGGAGAAGGGAATCATGTTGTACAGTGCCACATAATCACAGAGAGCCCTGTAACTGATACTGCTGCCCCAGGCTTGTTTTTTTAGTTTGGGCTAGACTTTACAGCTAGTCTGCTGTCTGAGGAGGAGCTGGAACCGCTCGCATTAAAATCAAACAGAATGGTGGCCAAGACAGCAATTAGTGAGTTTGCCTCAGTTGTGATTTCAGATGCTGTGTGAAGAAAAGCAAATGGAGCTGCTTACTGTGGTGAGGTTCATAGAGCATCTATGGCATGCACTGCAAAATGTTTTTCAGTCTCTTAAAGGGCTTTGCCCTGGTAATTGGAGTAACTAATACCTCGTCACTGCAGTGCACCCAGGAGGAACTCCTGCTCTGAGCAGGTGCTCACGCCTGCAGTACTGCCTGGAGTCTGGAGGAGAGGCTTCATCCATTAACACGGGGCTGAGAATACAAACCCATTTAGCCAGCTGCCAGGGCCTCTGGTTACTTTCGATTCCCATCTGGACAGGTTTGAACCAGTGACATAAAGGTAAAAAGCTCGCTATCCTGTTCCAAATCCCCTGAAGCTCCTGTTTCACCAGCTCTCCGTACTGGAAAGCTTTTTCTGTAGCAGCTACCTTCTCATCCTGGCTGGATGGGGAGTTCTCCCCATCCCTGGCCTTAAAATCCATGCGGCCTCACAGCTAAATTACAGTTCCAGACAATCAGTAATGTTTCTAAAAATGCCTGGCTGTCTTGAGCATCCAGGCAGGGATTAGCCCAGAGGCATTTCTTAGTCTAATGGGATAATCTCCTTGTGCTGTAAAGGCAGCTAAGAATGTGTCCCCCCCACCATTTTTCATATTATTTGCATGTATCTGGGTGACATAATTAGCAAGATGCTCTAAGTAGCTGTTGATGCTAATTACAAGGCAGCATCTGGAAATCCTTCTAACCTCTATTTTTGCTATGATTTCCCAGTTTGAAAAATCACTGTCAGATTTTAAAGCAATAGATTGCAGCACAGAGAAGAGAATGTGGGAACAGTCTCTTGGGATTTTGCTATTAAATGAAGCTTTCACAGTTTATGCTTCAACTTTTGATTGCAAGGCATTATTCAATACTCTGAAATATCATTAATTCAGCAGATAGGAGAAAGAAAGCCCCTCCAACTGTATTTTCATTTTTCTCATGTAAAATTCCTCATCTTAGAATGTATTTTTTGTATTATTTAGGGTAACTGTATTCCTGTGTTGAGGATGTAGTGTCAGGTGCCCTGCAGACTCTGTCCTCTTGAAGCAGAACTTAACACCCCTGTTCACACAGGCAATAAAATCACATCAGAGTGCATGCTGTTAAACAGCTCCCTTCATTAGGAAGAAATTGCAATGACTCCACAACAGTCACTCCTACATTTCATTTCTTTTCTGTACACCTCCCTAGGAAACTCTCAGAAACAATTCGTACAGATTTGGGTATCCAATAAACTATCTCGTTTAACAAAACCTGGAAAGCAATTTATGGGAGACATGGGAGATGACTGTGTAAATTATATGTATAAAATGTTTTTCTTATGTCTGAAAAGATTTTATTTATCATAATGGAATGCAAACTGTTCTGGACACTTTCTGTTCTGCAGCTGGAATATTTTGCTTATTTCTTTTAATAAGCGAGTGTTAGAAGTAACGTTTGCATTTTATTTTGTTGTTGTAATGCTAAAAGCTTTGTAAAATAACTTATGCTGGAGTTTTAGTTGCTTGTACAGTTTGAGGCCATGGTCCTTTTCCATCAGACCCTAAATCTGGCGCTGTTGATGTGAGGCTCCAGCAGAGAAAGCCCCGCTCTGTCTTGCGGGCATTCTGTGATTGCTCACCCGTGGCTCACGGCTCCCTGCCGAGGGATCCCACACTGGGAACAGCTGGCGGGTCAGGCTCCCTTCTCCAGCCCCAGCAGAGACCCTGGGCACTCTCAGTGCCTACAGAAGAAGAAGCTGTGCGAGTTCTGGTGATTTAGTGTCTTGTTTATGTGGCTAGAGGCATTTCAGGGAGGAAACAATCACCTTCCCCTGAAGGAGCAGCACAGCATTTTTACGGGGTTAAACCCCACAGGCTGGGATTTAGCTGGGAGATGAGAGGGAGCAGCTTCTGTTTATGCCATGCAGCTGCTGAAATGAGCACATTGCTGGCTGGAGGCAGCAGCACAGCTGCTTTAAGTAGCTTATTGAATCTGAAGCTTTGCTGTTTACTGCTGCCCTTTTATTCCTTCTCAAAACACAGACAAAAAAATCGTGTTTGTTCTTACGGAATAAATACCTGTTCCACTCTTTCTCTAGGAAGAAGAAAATTGCTGGCTTCTGAAAAGCAACACAGGAAGTTAAATAATAAGCATGAAGACTTATTGCAGTCCTCCAGAGCCTGGACAGAGCAGCCACCATTTGTGTAGGGAGAGGTCAAGCCCCATTCTTTGCCTTCAGGGTAGGGAGTTCGTACTCAGACACTGCACCACCTCCCAGAGCTCCCCACACCACACTTACTGCTTCCCCAGCACCATCCAGAACCCCAACATCATCCCGCCCTGGGCTCTGAGGGTGCTCAGGAAGCGCCAGCAGCGAGAGCAGGCCCATGAGAGGGTGCTGCAGCTCAGGTCCTTAGGAATGGGCCCCTTTTCCCCCATCCCGTACCTTAGGGCAGAGTTGCTGCTTTCTGTTTTGCTTTCTTTCTTCTTTTTTGTGATGGCTCCTTCTCACTGATCTCAAAGGAGGTAGTAGAGGATTTGGGGAGAACAGAGAAAGCCTGGAGCTGCAATTAAGGCGCTGAGTGAGCATCTCTGAGCCCAGCCTTGGGCAGGCAGGCTGGAAGATACAGGAGGGAGGGTGGAAGTCAGCGCAGTGAGCTCCTGCTGTTCTTCACCCCCTCCGGGCACATAAGGAGCACAGTAGATGCTGAGAGGCCCCAAGCTGGTTCCAGTTTGTACTGGCTGTGCAGAATCTGGATTAAGACCAGGTTTGTAAAAACAACTTCAAAGCACAAAGGTTTGACAGGGCAACCTCTTTTCCCTGCTCCTTTCCCCATGTGGGGCCTGGAGAATTGGGATCTCACATGCTGGTTTTTCACAGCCTTTGATACATGTGCATAAAATGCTGTGGTGCTGGTCATTGCCTCATAGGCACGTAAGAAAAAGGGAACAAAAAAGATTTCAATTATCTATAAAACTCAATAGAATAATTAAATCCCATGCTGCTGAGGCAATATAAAAATAAAAAAATGTTGGCAGTCACCTGCATTTTATGTTTATTTTAAAATGTGAAATTATTAAGTAGAGCATACCAGTTTGTTAAATTATTTTGTTATAGATATCTATGTGCAATGTGAATTCAAATCCAAACAACTGGCTACTTAGGAGCTGGCAACAAAGCAGTTCCTGTATGAGCTTGTGAAAGAAGCCAGCCTTCATTTTAATTTTAGATATGGGCCTGGAAACATCATAAAACTTAAACTGACTAGTGTAGAGTGAGTAACTGCAATCACACTGTAACTTTATCTAAAATTGAGGAACCATTTAAATATCTTTCCAGAGAACACCCCATTCTTTTGTAGAAATAAGGTTTCAACAATACAAATACTTTAATGAAAGCCCTTATTGAGAATTGAAATTAATTACTGAACTGCATAAAAGGACTTAAATGATTGAATTAATACAGCAGAAAATTTGCAACGTTAATTCAAATATAAATTGACTATGGGGAAAAAAACCCTTCAAAGCTACTGCTTCAATGGGAACCTTCCATTGACTTCAGGAGGTCTGGGTAGGGCTTTGATTGTAGCAGAGCTGGAGGGAAGGAAGGGAGCACTAAAAGAGCGAAGCAGGGAAGGAGTACATCAGTGAGTAGGTCTCCTGAGGGTGATGTGGGAATGGGCTCCAGCTGTCGTTCTCCCTGCACAGGGCCTGCACCACCAGCTGCACAAGTCTCCCAGCACAGGAGCAGCCGTGCTTGGCTCTCCACTGGGTCCCACAGCAGCTTCCAGCACAAGGAATTGGGGTTAATCACCCGGGCTGGAAGGGGATTGACTGGGAGCCTGTACACCAGCAGGTATAAATGACAGGCCTTAATAGTGTCAGGGTAGGGTCAGACCCAGCAGGGACCTGGCAGGCACTGAGCTGCTCTGGGGCCGGGTGGCCTGACCCCAGGGGTTCCCCAGCTCCTGTGGGGCAAAACTGCCCTCAGTGTGAATTGTCCTGCAAGTGTAGCCCAGGTTGTGTTCCTGCTGCTGCAGGTGCAGTCTCTGTCTCAGGATATTCACACTGTGGGAGCTCTTTGGTACTCGAGTGTCTCTGGGTGCCAAGGATTTATACATCCTGGCCTCCCTCTGTACATAAACCCTGCCACAGCACCAGGTATTGATGCAGCTTATCTGTTAGCTGAGGAAAAAATCTCTGTCCTTGAAGCACTTGTGGCTGGAAAGTCACAGAGAAAGAAGTGACTCATCCAGGAATCTCTGAAACCTGCACATCCCACCAGTACCCCATGTTTGTAGGGCAGTCTGTAAAAACGTCCTGCACTGATTCCTGCTGTCTGTGATCAGGATGGTCATTAAAGACTCCCGGTGTGCAAGGGAAAAGGCCTTGGGTGCAGTGAGAAGTGTTACTCTCCCATCCCTAGGTGCTGCCATGAGCAGGCCTATGAGCCAGGAAGAGGCAGAGCTGGGTAAGGTAGATGGATGTACCAACAGGAGCACGAGGCAAGGGGTACTTTAAACTTTTTTTACTCACCTAATTGAAAATGGCTATGCTGTTCATTTAGTATTTCTGGGCTGGAACTTACACGATCTACTTCAGCCTATTGTACAGCTTGAGACAGTTACAAAAGGAAGAAAATGGTTATTCTGAATAGGAAAAGCTCCTAAACTATAATTAGTGCATCACCATTGAGATCTGGCAATTTAGCTACAAATGTCATTGCAGTAACTCAAGAGCAAATGCACAGCATGCTCTGTTCACGTGCTAGCTCCTGAAATTTCTTTCTTTCTTGCCTCAAATTTTCTCTTCCCTTTTGTTTAGGCTGGCTTTGGTGTTTGGGTATTTTCAAACAACTCCCATGAGCTGTCGTCCACTTGGCAGAGTGAACCCTGCAATGTATTCCTCATACTGCATGTAGCCAGGCTTAAACTGATCAAGGGTGCATTGAGGAAACAGAGGGAGCTTTAATCTGCTTTGTAGCCTAGGCTGAAGCAGCCCTAATGCTCTGCTCTCCTCCAGAGCTGCACACTGCCCTTGGGAAGTGACCTTTGGGAGGCTGAGTGCCTGCACAGGGGAACAATATACTCCATATCCACACAGCTACCGAGGCTACTGGGCAGAAACTGCCCTCCTTGCTCTTTCTTTGGATGGCCAGGAGGAAACTTCAGCATCCACAGCGTTCTTCCTGGTGTCTCAGAAAGGAGAGCCCCCCTAGCCAGATGAGGAAAGTAACACATATAATGTTCTGGAGCAGATAGGGTCAGGCTTCTAGCACAAGCAGCCTGTTTCTCTGCTGGCTTGGAGGCTGCCAGACTGATAACAAATGACTAAGACAAAAAATAAATGACCCTTGTGCAGCTGGCCAGGTCGCTGGAAGACGGCTGTGTCCTTGCCTTCCCACAGCCGGCCTTGTGAGTGCTCCCATTTCAGACCACAGAGATTTTAGGATGCCTCAGGGTAAAGGCTTTGCAGAAATGACTGTTATTGCTGGTCCGATTGTTGTTATTACTGCCATAATTATGATGATGGTAAGAGCCAAAAGCCCAAGAGATTAGCCCATTGATCCAATTTGAGGGAGCTTCTCGAATTTTCAAGCTATTTACATACAATGGACAAAAGAGAAGAAAAGAGAAGCTGGTTTATGAAACTGGATCAAGCAGTGTTTGAGCTGAATGCATTCCAGCTTGCAGCCAATAGTGCTGTTACAGATTGGGGGGGGGGGAACTTTGATTAACTGCCTATCAATGTCCTGTAGCTGTTGTCCCTTGTATTAAATATAAGGAAAATTCTGTAGCATTTGCCAGTTAAACTTCTGTGTGGCAAACATTTTATTGATGCAGAATTTGCTGGATACCCTTCTACAGGTCCATTTCAGTCTCATAAGCACATTAAAATCTATTTTAGGTAGCTGTATAGAGTGCTCAGATACCAGGAAAATTCCTCTTGGATCCCTTGGGGTGCAACTCCCTCGTTCTGCAGTGTCATCCTGTGGTGCATCGTTCTGCTGTATCGCTGCAGACAAATCAATTCCCTGGTCCATTCCATTAACCCGTGTGGCTCTGGTACCTGGTGATTCCTTAGCGCATGGAGAAGCTTTTCTTGCTCTTTTGATGGTACAAGAGGAGCTCCCTGCTAAGGACAGAACGTACCAAAGGTGAACAACACACAGGCAGCACTGCAGAGCTTGACTTGGTGTACTTAAACTCGCATTCATAAGCAAATACTACTGTAAATAATAGTTTAGACCTTCGTAAACATTCATTGCCGTGGCCTAGAAGGAAATGTTTGTGCTCTGCACTTTAGTACGCAGCTGTGGTAATTGAAAAGTGTGAAAAGAGAGTCTTACTGGAACTGACATTGTGGGAAACATCAGAGTATTCCTGAAGCTGATGGGAGGTAAAAGCTTTTGCAGTGTAAGTGTGCCCTTGGGTTTGCTTGCAAAACGTTTGTCCGTGCTCATATTGGAAGTAATTGCTAACACTTGCAGCTCCACAGTATGCTAACAGTGCTTCCTTTTTAAGGTTATATATCAAACTGTCTGGAAATTAGTGGGGAAAGAACTGGGATAGGATTTCTTACTTTTGCAGGAAGGTTTTCCTGATCTTATTTGTTATTTAAAGTTTTGGTTTTGCAAGGGATTTCAGCAAGTGTCCATAGGCATGTTCCTCTATGCTTTGTTTTCACAGGCTCCTCTGAAAGCTGTAGCTCTGTGGCTTTAGGTGAAACATTAGAGCAACCCCTGTTATTGCCATTCTAACACCATGAAGACAGACCCTGAAAACTATTCCAGTTCTGCTTGGGCAGCTTGAAATGGTATATTATGCTAATCTGTACCTCCAGACCACCCTGAATTTGCTCTGTTTCATCACTGGTGCCAGAATATTTGCCAAGAGCCAAATATTTGAGGCTTTTTCTCCAGAGTGACTGGCTGAATTGGATTTACTCCATGCTATCTGGCACTGCTGTCAAGCACCACATTGACTGGAAAGTGTTTAGTGATTACAAGTTCCACGTTATTAAGGTAATGCAAAAATATTAAGTTAGTATCTATGTATCTGTCAAGATGAAGCAGAAATGTTTAAGCATAGGTGAGTTATTGATAGACAAGGGAGAATAATATGTGTAATTATAGCAGTATGGTGAAATAACTCATTAATATTTTTCATATAAGAGCTTTGGTGGGCGTCTCATGTCCAGCCTGGGTCAACCCATCTGGGAAATGCAGATCTTTGTTTTTTTATTGGGGTTTTTTTGGTTAGTTTTTTTTTAGATTGGTTTGTTTGTTTGTTTTAGAGGGCGCAGTGTAATTCTCTGTATGAATTTGTCCCAGTTACGGTATCAAATAGCCAATATGTAAAATAGTTCAGCCCTACATAAAATGTTGATTTTATGTAGAAGTTTGAGAAGTATAAATACATGATGTACAAGTACAATGAGATTTCCATTATGTGATTAACTAAGTGTAGGTCAAGTTTTATTTTAAGTCATATGATAATTATTCTGTGAACATGAATGTATTTCCTTACAGTACAGTTAATAGAGATGGATTCTATTATAGGTAATAGTTAAGCACAGCTTTTGAATTTTAAAACCTCAGAGAAGCCAAGAAATGAAAAAGTCTAGCATAGTGTTCAAGTCCCAGGCAAAGCCTGCTGTTCAGTTCACAGAATTGCAGAATATCTGGAGCTGGAAGGGACCCACAAGGACCATCAGGTCCAGTTTGGGGCCCTGATGCCTGAGGTGGCCACTTTAAAACAGAGACTAGACAAGAAGAAGGGAATAAAGGTAGGTATTTATTTGAAAGGCCTTCAAAGGTACAGCCTGGGCAGGTTAAGGGCTACACCCAAGATGGACCCCGAGTCACAAGTTCATCACACTTTTATAAGTTTGGTCCATTTGCGTATCAGGATCAACTCTCTAATTATACCCTCAGTTAATGATGTAACTACCCCAAGTCTGCCCTCCTCTTCAGAGGCCTTAGTTTACATATTTTGGGGTCTGGGACAATCCAGGTGTCCTTGGAGAGCAAACCTAGAAGAGGTTTGTTATGTCTAACCAGCAGGAGAGAACAGCAGCTAACAGGCCACGAGAAACTTCAGAGTTACACACCAGGCAGTACAGGATTTGAAAAATATAAAAGTTAAAACCTAAGGCATCAGCCCTGCACAGGACAACCCCGAGTCACACCCTGTGCCTTAGAGCATTGTCCAAATACTTCCTGAGCTATGGCTGGTTGGTGCAGTTGTGTAAGAAGCCAAAAGACATCACCAAACCCTGTCCTGAGGCTGTATCAGAGCTGGCAGTTGCCATCTATTCTTTGCTAACTCCAGATTAGAAAGATTAGGAAGAAAATAGCATATCAAGCTGTTAGAAAGCAACTTGTTCTTTTCATAATTAGTACTGATGGGACACTGGTGTTCCTGCTGCCATTGGGCTTGTGGGACCCAGGAGAGCCTCAGGCCAGCTGGACAACACTGCTCTAGTATCCCTCCCTATAAAAATTCATTCCTGGTGCATCCCTTCTGGAGAACTTGGTATGGAATCCGTCCCTACAGAATTCCAGTTGTTCCTCGGTCTGATCCTGACAAAATACCTGGGGGTTGTTGCTGCATCTGTGTTTTATTGGCAGATCACTGAGATCCACAGATCCACAGAACACAGATCCACTGGCAGTGGAGAAATCCAGAAACAAGCCTTTTGTTCTTCATGCTCCAGAAACAAGTATCTGGACCTGGAAATTATATTTGAGTTTCTTGCCAAGATCTAGCAATACAGGGTTGGTCAGAAAACATCTCACATGCCAAATGTTGCTAAGCCTTACCCTTGGGAAATGATAGAAGTGATTAATTTAGGATGAATTATGATGAACTTGAAAAGCTAGAAGCATCTCTTTTCACTCTTGAGCTGCACATAAACTCAGCCCTACTGTGTTTTAGCCAAAAGAATGTAACAATTCAATCAATCCTCTCTCTCAGCCACCAGTATAATTGCAGGCCAACCCAGAGCAGCCAGTCTTGAGACTTCAGATCTTCCTGCCAGCATAACTGGGCTGTGTGTCACAGAACACCCTCGTGAGGAAAGAGAATATTCCCATAAAGGCCTTGTGGGGCTGATCAAAGCAGATTTTTTCTGCCACTGCTGATATGCACAAGTAAGCAACTTCTGTGCAGCTCTGCTGTGCTGTTGTAACTCATTCAGACACCTGGGATCTGCTCTGAGTTAATGGATAAGGATTTTTTTTCTGAGTTAATGGATAATGGAAAGGATAAGGGTTATTTCTAAATTTTCCCAATCTATCTGTCATTTTCCAAGCTGCCTCCTTGCACCACTACAGCTGCTGTACTGTTTTACAGTAAAATATTACTTCTGGGCAGAAATTTAAAAGCATCATTTAGAAGGGTGTGCATGCTTGCTTTGCCATTCTTTCAGGAGGCAAATGTGTTTCCAGTGGCTTGGGTTCAAGAAACATGGCCATGGTCTCCCGATTCCCTAAAACTCTCTTGTTGTGGCTGCTGATAATGTTCTATTCCAAAACATGCTCATGGGGATGAGCAGACCTCCAGAAAAATGCAGCCTCCTGCACTATAGTCAGTGCAGGGATCAAATACACAGCTGTTCCTAGAGATTTTGAATCCACTTGGTTAATCCTGAGCTTTTTTCAACACATCTTAACTAAAGAAACAGCAAGTTGTGCATGACAGCAAGCAGAAAAGCGTGAAGGGAAAAAAATATAAGTCAATAAATTATATTGAACATGCACAATTATGGGGGAAAAAGTATTGCAAATCTCTTCTCCCCCAAAATGGAGATGTGTGAAAACAGTTTTTAAACCGGATGCAATGTTGGTAATCTAACTGCTGTTGTCCTCTTTATCCTGCAAAACGCTCCTGTCCATGGCAGAATGAGCTGGAATCAGTAGTTAAATCCTCTTTAAATAAGCAGCAGTTTCCAAATTGTTTTTGAGCTTTACACACAACACGTGGGCCCTCCACAGCGCTCCTGCCTGGAAGGCATCTTTGGTAGGACAAAATGAACTATTCCAGCAGCGATCCAGGACATAACTGCACTGTGAGGGCTCTGAGCATCACTGTGTAAGAGCTGCCAGGTTCACATCTGTTACCTGTGGGGTGATGCTCAGATGCCTCTGATCTAACCCCGGTGTCAAAGCTGGGAGAATTCAGTCTGAAATGTATGAACTGACCGGAGCCTGAAGTTTGGTGTTTGGATGAACTGCAGTTGTTGGGTGCCCTTCACTGCTCCTTCACACAAGACCATCAGTTCTTGGCTGAAGAGCAGTGCCTGTGCTTTTGTGTGTCGTGTTTAGCTGGGCAGGCTGCCAAAGGTTCTCCTGGGAATGACCTTACAAACCCTTCAGAAATAAAATCCTGCAGAAAATCACAGCCCAGCCCAGGATAACTGCTCCATTTACATCCCAATACAAGGAGCAGCACTTGTGATTGCTGGCTTGTGTGCCGCGGTGAATTCTTTTGGTTCTGAGCAGCGAAATGGCCGAGGATATGCACAGCAAGGCAGATGGGATTGACTCATTAGAGTTCAGTAGGTTATCATTACTGCAGGAATAGGTAATGACAGACATTCTAATTAGAAAAAGGGACTCAGTGGTAAGGGTAAATTACAGGCCAGAGCTGATTTGACCCCAATCAGTACAAATGAGGGTATAGTGCTCCATCATGCCAACAGCACCAACAGCATCAGGGTTCAAAAGCCATCTGTTCCTTCCAGCTTTTTGAAGAAGTGTGCTCAAGGGTGTTTCTAGGACTGTGGTGTTTCAAATTTCAGTCTGTCACACAAATGGGAGTGAGCTGGGCTTCTGCAGGGCAATCATTTTAATTCTCATTTGAGTCACTGTAATGTTTGGGTGAATTTTCACTCAGAATTGTCATAAATGTGCTAGCTGGAAACTTTAGCTAAGTATTCTTTCATATCCACTTGCAAGTAATAGAACTAACAGTTCACTCAGATGAATACATCAGTCATTACTCAAACTCATGGATTGGTTTGGGTGGTCTTGGGCTTGAACAGCTATTGGCATAGTAGTTTCTCTCTGATCTCATATTTCTGGCCATTTTTGCAAGTCAAAGGACTGAAAAAGAGTGTTTAAGCCATTTCAAAGGAGATGATAACTTTGGGGCATAACTTCAAGGGAACGGCAAAGCAAATGGAGGATTTTCACATCAACTACAGCAGATGCAGAAAGGGGGAAGGAATGTCTAAACCAGCTGGTAAATAAGTGAAAGGGTTCACGACAAACCTGAGAAAACAGAGTATTTAAGTTTTACGCATCTCTGTATTCAGCCCCTTTGCAGCTTTCAGGGAACAGTGTCCTATTGCACTCTGACCTCTTAGCAAGGACTAAAGCAGCACAAAATCCTTTGTGCCTGGCTGGGGGGGACGTGAAATCAGGGATGTGATGAAGAACTGTCACCAGGGTCTCCCAGCTGAAGTCCCATCCTGAAAAAATGGAAGCAAGGAAGGGTCACAATCTTCCAGTGGCTTTTGCAAGTCAGCCTTGGAATGTTTCACTTTTATGAAAATGTGCAATTAGCAGTCAAGGTCTTGGTGATAATCAGAGACTTTGTGTTTAAGTATTCCACTTATGGATGAAGTTTTTAATTGCTAATGGAAGTTATTTAAAGAAGAACATATATTGAAAAGTCTGACTTAAACTCACTGTAAATTATTTGATAATGAAAATCTACTTCCATATAAACTGAAATATGGGGAGTTTTTTGAGATCTATATGCTACTTTGGAGTATCAGGAATTTTAGAAGAGGTGTATATTATTATCTATATCCCACTTTTGTTGAGATGGAAAAATAAATCTGTTATGGAAGACTTTTTCATAGAGTCCAAATGTGGAAGAAAATTTCTTGGATAATGTATCATATGACTTAGCAGAATGTTAAATAATGCTAATAGAACATTACTAATTAGACCTTATATGTTAGAATATAATATTTAATTGAGAATAAGAATGTTTAATTAGAGAATAAGAGATATCTTTTTTGAAATATAACTCTGTAATTTTTTGTATTTTATAGCTTAAGAAACCTAACAGAAATACAAATAAGTAAAAATGCAATCAATACTTCATTAAAGAAGTGACAAGGTCCAAAATATAAACTGAGCAATATTAGCTTATTTTGTGCAAGAGAAACCTCTCACTGGTGCAACACTTGTGTGGTTTTGATTCCAAAAATAGGGAAATAACCTTGGAGTAAGCTTTGCATATTAAAGAAGCTTTTTTCATTTGATAAATACTGGCAAAAAGTCTTAAGAAAAACACAGCTTTTAAATAAAATAATTTATAGCAATGTATAATGTAGCCAACTTTAAAGTACCTTGTAAAACAGTTTGAGGAGATAGACTTCTTTTTTTTTTCCCCTTTTATTTTTTTCTGTGTAATTCCACACTGTTCATCAATTTTTTGCTAAAAGGATTAGCTAAAGTGGAGTTTAGATTCCCTACCCCACTTAGTTCAATTCTTTAAATTTATGGATTGCTGATGCTTACCTCTTTGGTAGAGAGGTCTCTCTTCCTCAGTCAATTATTTTTCACACCCTTGGACCCTGCTCTGCCTAGGCAGCTGTACAGGAACCCTTAAGAATCTCCAAATGGTGCTAAAGTTGGACCTGGATCCCTTCCAGTGAGGAAAAAACATTAAATTGAACTAGTTCTGTTTACTACAGCTGTATCCAAGGTCAAAATGCTCAAGAGAAAGGATGTTTCAGTCACAGCCACAGTTTAAAAAAGATTAGACATAAATAATACAATCCTATGCTTAGTAACTGTTTAAATTCCACTGGCTTACAGTGATGTGGAGGACTCAAAGTCTGGTGGAGCAGGCTTCCCCTTGGCTGTTTTCCTTCACTCCTTCAAGTGTCACTTCTAATCTGTGGAATGCTTTGATGAAATAAAATTTAAAAGTCCCTTTCTGCTTTGGGCTGTGGTAGTTCAGGTTTTACATCACATTTTACTTTGTATTCATTGGCAGCTCAATAATAGCAATGAACAGGGCCTAAACAGTGGGGAATTCCTGTATCCAGCACAGCACCTCTGTGAAAGGGGACAGGAGATTTGTATTTCCAAGGGGTGCTTTAATGCTGAGCACACATTTCTGGGTCTAGAGAGCTGCCCGGGTGCAAACCACCCCCATGTTCCAGTCGCTCCTGTCCCTGCTCTGGGGACACTTCTGCAAGACAAATCTGCTGCCTGAGGTGTAACATCCAGAAATGCTGCCTGCTTCTGAAGATTGGCTTTGTGCCTTACTCAAGTTCATGCAGCAAATTTTAGAGCAGAACCAGGATGCAAAATTCTGGACCTCCAACTCTGCAGCCTTAACTCCACAGGCCCACAGGCTCCACAGTGCACCACAGGCCATTAATTTTCATCTGACAAAGGGTTCTTTGTCAAAATGACAAGAAAAAAATGCAACTAAAGAGCAGCATCCCGTCTACTGCTAGGCCATATTTTGTTATTGGAGTATTATGTTGACACAACACCTTTTATCCAGGGTAGAAATCACCATATCACATAACTGGAGGTGTGACCTGCAGTGCAGGGAGTTTAATTCTGAATAATTCCGTCTCTGCCCGGAGTTGAAGAATCAGACTTTAGCCTTACTTTAAGCATTTCTCGAACCAAAGGCTTTCTGTTCTGCTCCTGGAAGCATTAAAGTCACACATGAAAGGGAACCATAGATTAATTCCTCTTTTCTGCTCCCTAAAAGCTACTGTGAGAGCCCAGAAGCATTAGTTTACAAAGCTTTAGGATCATGTTTCCTCTTGTCATGGCCGCTTTTTGATCATAAACTCCATCTTGGTATTCCACCAATGGATTTGAACACATTGGGAATATATTTATTGGCAGTTAAACACATGCTCATGGAATTTCCATGTACTAAAATTGGAAGGGAGGGCAGGAGCAAGGCAGGGAGAAAAATTCTGTTGCTTTAAAAAGGTAAGAGTGATTTAACACCTTGTTGGAACAGGACAACAACAGAGCTTGGTTTCAGAGGTTTTTTGATCAGATTAAAAAATTGTGGTAGGAATCTTTGCAAATGTAGTTGAATAGTAAAAACTCCATGGAAGAAGAATTCACTTAGAGGGAATATCTGTTAAATTACAACTAATTAATTAAATAGGTCTTCAACAGCAGATGTCACTGAAGCCCTAAGATTTAAGAGAGGACTTCAGAAGGCAGAGGAACTGAAATAAATGAGCCTTGATGTCATTTAACCTTGATCATACTTAAGCATGTACATTACTTTTATTACTCTGAGACTTTCATCTCTAGAAGATGCAACAAATTGGCATTTTTTATTGCACTCATTACTGTTACATTTGACTCCAGCTTCACTAATTTATAACTGTTTTAAGTTTTTCTCCTTAAAAAATGCCTTTCATATTTATAGCTCAACTTTATCAGCAAAAATGCATGTAGGAGACATTGGGATAAAGATATTAGCCTTCAATCTTCATCCCCTGATTAGACTTACCCTGTTCCACACAGCCCTCCGAGAGGAATGTGTTGTTGTAGCCTATTCAGTGTAGCCACTTAACTCGGGGCAGAGGCGTTTCTCTGTTCAGAGATCCCAGTGAGAAATGATGCTCAGAAGCCTCCTGCTCACGCAGAGCTGAGGATCAGTGAGAAGCTCTGTGGCCTCGGGGCACCCGTGGGGATGTGTGGCTGGGCTGGGAGCCTGCGTGGGTGCCCTGTCCCGATGTGGGTCAGCGGTGGCTGTGGCTGGGCTGCAGCAGGAGCAGCGCCTGCTGCTCGCAGCCTCGTGGTTGTGTTGCTGCCCCAGTGACCTCAATCACCGCAGGACCCAGATCCTCGCTGCCCAGACTGGGCTGAGGGAAAGGTGTCGGCAGAGAACCCGGAGAAGGAGCGTCCTGAATAAAGACAGGACAGATTAGTCTCCACACTGTGTGAGAGTGATATTAAGCTGCTCAGCTGTCCCACTTTTTCAGGCCTTCTTGATAATGCTGCTTAAAATGGAAGGAAGCTTAATATCTGTGTTTGTAGTAGCCCTGAGTGGTACAGCCCAGGACAAGGAAGTTGTGTGTAAGCAGGGTCAGACAGATTTTTCTGTGTCTGATTCTAACCTTCCCTTATATCCAGCCTGTTTCGTCACCCTGTGTTAATATAATGCAAATGTAATTCAATTTTCTAGCAAGAAATTGACCCAGCCTCTCTGACTGCTCTAAAATAAAGTGAGGGGACAGTCACAATCAATTAGGGTCAGTGTGGATAAGCCCAAAAAATCCCTATGGATGCAGTTATAAAACAGCTATATCTGATTATGTGTGTTAGACACTTGCATTTTAAAACACCTTTTGATTAGGGTGTGAGACACTGGGTTATCCAAGCTGACGCTTTCATGGAGGCAGCTTAGGAGAATGAAACTACAATTCTTCATTTCATGCCCTGTTGAGATGATTTGTATCAGAAAGTTTAGATAATGGTACAAACATCACATGCTTTCCCGTTAAAATGTATAATGTGAAAAAGGTTATTTTTTTTCCTAGTTTCATCTGCTTTTATTAAGCCACTGAGAAGAAATTGGTTTCCCAAGCTCTTCTGTATAGCTTCCTTGCCCAAAATATATGAAAGCACCATTATTCATAACAGTAATTCATTCCTGGTGGGTAAAAATACCCTGGAGCATGGTCAGAGAAACACCTCACACTAAAATCCTAACCCTAAAGTGTAGGAATTGCAATGAGATGGTCTGAACCTACAGGTAAATGTGCTGGATTCAGGTGAGGTGAAGAGGAAAGAAAAAAATCCCAAGGGAGGTATAACCTCCTGCTCTGCCATGTGAGCACCGTGGGATGTGGCACAAGAACTCCCACGTCCTGGGACGTGTTTGGCATCACATGGTTGAGCAGAGCTGCCCTTCTCTCTCCCTGTTCTCATCACCTCACGTGGCAGGGCTGGCTCTGGCTTTCCAGATAATCACACGCTGCTTGCTTGCCCAGTGCAGCACAGGGAAGGCTGAGCTCTGCTTGACTAACAGGGATGAATAATGAATACTGTGCTGGAGATGTTCAGGCTCAGTTCCTACACACCTTGTAAATCATTGAAAGCGTTAGTAATGCTCCTGCTTTATTATAAAAATCCACTGAAGGACACTCTTGGTGATTCACCTTAGAAATTTCTGAGCTGTTCTGCATTGGGGAAGAAAATCTCGCTGCACTGAGCTGACAAGATTTCCTGGCACACACACAGGCTGTATTTCATACCTTTGGTTTTGGCTAAGTGATTGCAAATGATGAAATCTGTAGATACTATTGCCTGTTGATTGTGAACAGCCACAGGTTGAGAAGACTTCCAGTTCTTAGCTGTGCTCTCCAGGGATCACTGGGAATACTCCTAGACAGACTACACATAAACAAACAACCAAAAAAATATTTCAATTTATACTGTAATATCATCAGAGGTCCTATACGATACTGTTGAAGAGTCTCATCATCTCAGTTTTAGCTGTTTGCTTAATTGTTCAGCTCCAAATTGCTCCAAAGGAAAGAGAACTCTCAGGCACAGAAATAAATGGGATGGCATAGAGATGCTGACAAGCTATTTAAACATGTCTGTGGAGTAAAACACAACTTCTGCAAAGAAATCAGAGCCAAAGAAGAGGCAGTAGGTCACAGTGACAGAAGAATTACTGAGGGGAATAAAGGACACATCACAGGCTATACTGTAGGCATTGTATAGGACAGCAATAAAAAAAATCACGGCTCTGTTAACAGCCCATGATGATAAGTAAGCAAAGACTGGAGCACAATGGGTGCACCCAGAGGAAGGGATGTGCACTCCTATGCTTGGAGCTCCTGAGTAATGAATGCTGAGCCATTTAACTGGAGGATTTCTGCAAACCACTTTTTTAATGCAGTGTTTGTTAACTGGTGATAACACTGGCAGACACTGAGGAAGGAGCATCAGAATACATTCTTTTCCCTCGCTGCTGTTATTCTGCATCTGTTTCAGGCAAAAGGCAATTTCAAGAAACCGTTGATATTTCTTCAAATAAATAAACAATAGCCAAAGCAGAGTATTAAATGAAGTGCATACTTTAAAATGAGTATTGATTACTGAGAATGTACATTTCAGAGCCGATCTGAGCGCTGCTATGTCCAGCTGTGACAGCTGTGCTATAAAGAGAGATTGTACCAAATTGCCAGTTGCCAAGCAGAGAAGCCGAGGTGGCCAGGACAGCAACAGGGGCTTCTGTGTTTGTTTGGAGACTTGCCTCACAGTTCCCGGCACTGCAGAACGCTCCTCCAAAGCAAGGATGCTTTGCCTGTCCTAAATTTAATCTATTGGAAGAAATCTTTTAGATTATAGCTGTGTCCTTTACTGACCCTCGGCTCTTACCAGTAGGTCGTGGTGCCAATATCTTAATTTTTCATTTTATGCTGCTTGCTTTAACAATGTGTTCTTTGGCAGGCAGCCACGTCTACAGCACCCTGCTGTTGAAATGTCTGCTCTCTGCTGCAGCTGTCCATTTGCTTTATGAACTGAGCAGCCAGTCGAATGTAATTTAAGAGAATAGGGATAAGTCATAGCTGAGGGCACAAAGTGTCAGCTGATGGGCTGTATGCGGGTCTGTCCTTCAGAGATTTTTGAACCTAACTTGTCATACTACATGTTTATTTTTTAATTAGTGCAAAATGTGAAAAGAATGACTTGTCATGCTGCATGTAGTGGGTGAATAAAACCAATCCTGCCCTTGTGGAAATACTCTTGGTACCAGGAGCACTCAGGAGTGACACAGCCGACAGAGTGAACACAGAGCATAATACTTTTCCCACTTAAATGTTATTACAGGTCTAGAGGGCAGACTAATTTGACTTTGTAATGGCATTAGCTTTAACTTTTAAATAAAGATGGTCAATTCGTAGGAGACACTCTCATACTAGAACCAGACTGTAAGCTGCATTTTTACGTGAGAGGCATTTCATAGATTGTCCTGTTTGCCTGTAACCATGGTCTGTGAGAGAGGGCGGACGGCAAGGAAACAACACCAGCTACTGATACAACCCAAGCACTGGGTTGACATAATGTCTGGTAAACAAGGGAGGAATGGAACCAGAAATTAATGGATCGTAATTGATGTGCTGGCAATTAGAACGAACTGGCAGGCAGGGCACTGGGGGGGGTGACTCTGCTCCTTAGGTTTTCTGAAGTGATTAAAAAGTGTGGGAAGTGGCTGTGGAGAAAGGCTGGGAAGATGGAAGGAATTTTGCTGTCATCTCTGCCATCTTTAGTATCCCTGGGATTTGGAGAAGCACACCTGCTTCCCCCACACCCTCCTCAAAACTGCATCATTACTGGGCCTGATGCAGGGGTGCACATTGATTAGATAAGGCAGAGACAAGGAATGTTGAGATTGCCCTCTCATCTCCACCAGCAAACAAAATCTGGGATGACCTCTTTTTCCTTCTCTGCCTTATTTTACTTCTCCCAGCTCTTTCTTTTAAAAACAAGGCACTAGCAAGCCATGAGAGACTTGGTCTCAGTATTTCCATGAGCTGCTGGCCTGAGAAGTATCTCAGAGCAATGCCTGAAATGGCTCAGCAGTGGTGTCCCTTTGCCAAGTCTCTGAGCAGCCAGTGGGACTGAGTGCTTGAGTTCATTCCTCTAAGAACAAGCTGCCAAGGCTATCATATAGATGCAAATACATGATGTATATTCTTACAGATATAAATAGATGTAAAAAATGGAGATAGGAAAATTAATGATAAAAATAAGCAGAAAACCGAAATATGGATCTAGTTTTCATCCTTAAGTACAAATAAGGAAGCACCAGATCTGTCATAATGATGATTTTTGCCCCTTCAGTAAGAAAAGAAACACCTTTGTAGACAGGAGGTCTCCAGTATATCCCTTCCTTCTCCTCCTTCCTCCCTGTAAGCTTAACAGTACAGAATTTACTATGCTGTTTAAAAGACTGTCTCCTGCTGTTGACTGCATTTTGATATGGAAATGTATTCTCATTTTTATATATTATTTTACAGAACTCAGTGTTGCAGAGCAAATATAAACCCCATTCTCACTTATCTGGTTTCACTCTTTCTGTTTACTATCCACATGGATGAACTTTCAGCGCCAGCTTCATCCCCTCTTGGCAGTAACCAAAGACCATCTAATACAGAGCTTTAAACATATTATTAGCCTTTAAATGAGTAAATTTCATGTGAAATTACATGCTCTACAAAGAGAGAGGTAATGGATAATAAGATCTGTATCTCAAAGGCACTGTAAAGGGAACATAGTGAGATTTAATTCGCTGTCACCAACTGGGTCACATCTCAGTGCAGGCAGTGTATCCTTTCTGACAGACAATATGGTCTGATGGCTATTAAAAGAGCAACAGAGTAAGCTTTACTCCTAGGCTAGTCCTCAGAGATCAAAGTGCCACTGAAGGATGGTTTTCTGAGGGGTTATCTGCATTTCAGTCTTGTGACTATGCGCTCTTCGTTCTCTGAGGTTGAGAGTTACGTATTTTGGCAAAAAGGCCACAGACTAATTAGACATGGGTCCCAAAGTGTCTGCTCCTCTGAAGAGGATTTTCTAGCTCTGAAGAGAGGTATGTTGGCAGTGGAATATATATTCCCCAAAGCTTTTTCAAAGTCATGCAGAAATAAAGGATTATGGTTTTTCAGTTCCTTAATCTGGTATGTTTATCATCATAGCTTTCTAAATTTGTAAGAAGCTCAAATCATCCTCTCTTGAATTATTAATCGTGGAAATATCTGAAAAGATCCATCAACGTATCTGTGAGTTTCTTTTCTTCCAAATTAACTTTTACTGTAAGAGTCATCAGCTATGGACCCCTGTAGTAAGTCTTGGTGACAGTAAACTGGAACCAACATAATTTTGGGCAACATCTTGGGGAAGAAAGCAGACAGTTCAGTGATTTTCATGATCCCTAACAGCAGTGAAATATTAGGCATATATATATATATTTTTGAAATAAAGATCTGTTGAGGATGCAGGAAAAATGATTGTGTCTTCCAGTATATCCTTCATGAAAATCCTAATGTTAAAAACTTATTTATGAGGGTACGTTATTTTAAGCAATATTTCTGTATGTTCATCATGCCTAAGCCAAAAGCTTATGAGGAAATGTTTGCATGTCCATCATGCATCTACAAGAAATACGTGTTTGGAATTAATTCCTTTAAATAATTTTTGGAAATAAAAGTTTTGAAATAAAATACTACTCAAGCTGATATTGAATCTGCAGTTTGTACCTGGAGAAGCAGGTCAGAACTAGAAGTGTCAGAGAACAGCAGATTCTTGCTGAAGCTTTTTTAAGAAGCCAATAACCTTGGTTACTGACATATCAACATTGCCAGGTAAGCATTTCTGCATTTAGAACTACAGTGGCCTTCCAGGACTCATGAGATGGCATCTATTCATTCATTCAGTGACAAAGGGAGAGTCACAGAAACACTCACGTAGAAAGCAGATCTAAGGATGTTCATGCTTCTATCCCACGCTTATATTTGAATTCACTCACTGAATATGCAAAATGTATATTTAGCCAAGTATTTCAAACTGGCCTCAGGTGTAAAATTTTACAGATTGTACTTGTGTCTCCCCAGTGGAACCCCTGTGTATCTCTCTCATTAGGGGGTGCCCCCGCAGGAGCACTAGGAATTAAAAGCAACATGGAGCAAGTGCAGAGTAGGGGCTTCTACCACTCCAGGGCAACATGACAGGACTATTTTTTTCACTTCTCTCTTCATTATTTCATGAGACCTGATCTTCTTTTACTAACAAGGTTGTCTTCTCCTCCTGATTTGAAAAACTGTTCTGTGTCTCATTTTGTAATTTTCGGATTCCCCTTCTTCCTAATCTCTTATTTCCCTCTGTCTTCTCCCATCTTTGGACCACTCTGGGCCATCTGTAGCTGGAGAAATGGTACTTCACATTACTATCTGCAGCTGCTTCGATGCTTTCCAAAGCAAAATGCTTTCCCTGGGACTATAGGAGAAACACAGCTCCAGGAAAAGCTAAGGCTCATTTCTCTTAGCTAGAGCCTGCAATGCTGCTCATGATTTAGGTGCATCAGCAGCACAGGTTACTATTTCCTTAACAGTGAAATATGTCGCTTTAAACGCACACTGTCACACTGCCTCTGCCAGGGTGAAGGGTGCAGTTACTTATTTAGGAGATTATACCTGTAAAGAATTCTTTCCTAAAGAAAATTAACATAAACCCTTTTTTCCCCCATCTAATTTCTCCCTTGTGACGTATTTTGGAATCAGTAGGAGAGTTTTAGTTGGTGAATTTTCACATCAATGAGGGTTGTCATCTTGGCAGATTTTCGCAGCACTAATAAGGTATCTCTTTTATAATGAAAATGGCTCCAAACCCCTCTTCCCTCTGGACACCACAGTGCTTCTTGAGCTAATTATGGTTAGACATTCTGGCTCCAAAAAGAGTTTTTTTTTCCCTGAAGTGCTTTCTGATGAGCACAAGAAGATTATGTTCCATGCAAAGGTGTGTAACACTGTGTGTCACTCACGCAGCAGCGAAATCATGAGTCTTAGCAGAAATTAAATACTCCTAAACATCCAACGATGTGTGTCACTGCATGCACTGGGAAAACCTTAATTCAGATTGTTCCATTCTCACTTTGGTAAGTGAATCATGGAGAAGAGCATTAACTTTTCACCAAGATCCTTCTTTCCCTATAGATACTGTATTCAAACCCAGCAGCTGTCATCATATTACTGATTTCATTCTCTAAAATATTTGCCCTTACTTTTTCTTGCAACTTAGAGTCAGGTTACCAGAGTACCACCCTGGTCTTGAAAAAGGATGGTGATGGATTATAAAAATGTAGCATAAAAAAAACTCCAATAGACATATAAAACATGTTTGCAATCAAATAAACAGCTTAGAATTAGATTAAATGGAAGAAAGCCAGGCATTGCCTGGAAGTTTATCCACTTATCTGGGCATTCTATGTAGGTTTTTAATTTTCTATGTGCTTATCTAATAATACTTTCAATATGTCCATCACTGCAGTCTGAGTTAGTTCTGTACTTCAACTGCCCTCCCAGAAAGGAGATAACCTCCAGCTTCTTTGCATTGGCCTCTCCTTCTGGGAGCACCTCTGGGACTTCTGGAACCTTGGATTTAACCATCAACATTTAGGCAAAATATCCACAAATATTTCTTCTGTTTGCTCACAGTTGTTACAGTTAAAGCTTTCTTACACTCAGTGCATCAGGTTTTATTTTCTTTCTTTACACCAATTTCGTATGGGATAGTTCATACAGGGGCTGCATGGTTCAGTCCTAAACACAGGGATCTGACAGGGGGGAATGGTGGATTCCAGCTCTGTCTCTGCCAGGAGCTTGCCACCTTGATCCTGGCGCCTTTCTATGCCTCACTTTATTTACAGTTAACTAGAAGTAGCCCTAACTCTGTCAAAGCAAATTCTGAGAGTACATTTATGCTTGTAGTGCACCAGGAGTTCCTTGATTTCAAAAGATCTTGGGTGCAAAATATTTCTCACAGCTGTCTTGATAGTGAGACTGAAAGTGCAGCATCTTTTCTCATGATTTTGCATGTAACTTTTTGTCTGCCAGCATTTTCTATTTCCCAACCTAGATTGAAAATGTACTTTTAGCCATTAAAATGCCAGAGTCATGCTGTTTAGAATTTGTCCTTGAGCCATGGAAAGCATTGTTATTTATTGCATGCATTTCTAAAAGAGTTCAGTCTCTTTCCAACTTGCCACTACCTACAGTTACAAATTATCAGCTCAGAGAAAAACACCTTCCACACCTCCTGATTTAAAAGTACAGCAGAAGCTTGCTATGTGCCTTCCTGGACGGAGCAGTGATTGATTCTCAGGTGCCAGTATTTCAGGAAACTGTCAGAATCTCTTGGGATAAATGCCTTCTGCAGTCCATGTATCAGAGGCAGGTGTAATAATAAAAGTTTCTGTTTTGTCTTGGTGAGAATCCAACTTCCTTGACAGGAGAGAAAGTACTTATCCCTCATTGCAACTGAACTGAGTCAGACTTTGAAAACAGTATCCAGAAAGATGCAGTGTTAAGGAGGGACCCTGGGGACAGACTGAGGGCTCATCCTCTGGCCCATGCTGAGCTGGGCTACCCAACCCCATGTGGAGGAACAATCACGAGTGACCCATTAAATTGTGTCTCCAGCTGCCCAGGGTCCGTATTTAGCAATCATCTAAACATCCACTACCGTTCTCCAGATGATTCCCAACACCTAGAATAATTTTTATATTTTTATATCTCTATATATGTACAGACATATATGTATGTATATACGTACATATACACATGCATGTAAATGAAGGTGTATGTAAAAGTGCCATTTTATAGAAATATATTTTTATTTGTATACATGTCCATATATAAGCACTGCTTTCCTGAGTAACCAGAGTTAATAAAATAGGAGTAAGCAACAAAGAAGAAGAGGATTCTTATAAAACATTTTGTGAGATAATATCTCATGACTTTCCAAGCCGCTGCGATTTTGGGCATATAGTGTGACTGTCCTTGATGTTCCCGTGGAGCTCTGAAACACTGTTATTCAGTTAATTACTGCTTGGTCACACATAATTTGGGATAAGGTCAGCTCACTTCTCAATGCACATGTTACTGCCACGTGCCCAGAGGAAAAGCAATTGCATCTTTTAATCTGATCTTTGGTTTTCGTTGCCATTTAATACTGCAAATGTAATGGAATTTCAGCTTTCATTTTTTATCTTCTGATGCTTTGACATGTTCAGGCAAGAAAGATTAGGGTCAAATATATACATGGAATAAAACTATTTTTAAAGTCCTGACCAGTATTTTGAAACCTCCGTGTGCTACTGGAACAGTCTGCTTGTATTTTTCTTTAAGTTAATTGAAACTAATTAGTTGCATATAAAAAAAATACCATGATTGAAGTAGTATTCGTGGAAACAACATCACTTAGAGTCAATTCCTTTCTGCAGTCTGATTCAGCTATGAATCAAGGCTTGAAAAATACATGAATCCTCCTGAAACATCTTCCCGTTTCATCTGAGCAGGCAGGAAGTATTCCCAGTGCCAGCTTCTGGTAAGCTGCAATCCTGCACAGGGCCTGACTGCTCATAAAGCAGCTGCTCAGCCAAGGCCTGGCCTGTGGTGTGCAGCAGCAGGGGCTGCTCCGCGGGATCGGAGATGAGCCAGGCTCAGGGAGGTGAATGTGGTCTGCATCTGTCAGGCCAGAGACCGAGCGGCCACTTTGCTCTCCAGGAGGATTTGTAGCCTCATCGCTTCAGGCTGCTGTGGGCAGAATCCCTGTGAAGTACAGCTACAGTGCAGAAGCCGTTTTCTTTCCTGTGACCTCTGTGACCTATCTATCTGCACTGAGAAATAGATGATTAAATTGATCAGGGATGTATTTAATCATTAGTGCCTCCTTATAACATGCAAAAGCATCTCATGCCATACTTTTGTCATATAATTCCCTAATCAGTGGGTGAGAATTTACCCTAAGAAAGGAAGGTGGGATTAATCTATAAATCTGTTTGTTTTAGGATTCTTAAACTGAAAGATGGCATGTTTAGATTAGACATAAGAAGTTCTTTGAGTTCTTTAGTCTTGGGTCTCTTCCCACCACTCTGTGATATCACTCTATCACTCTTATGTAGTCTCTGACTGATTACAGAGTATCTGTCACTGGTAAAAACAGTATCTAAAGAAACAAAATTATAGCACATAAAGGTAATTCTGGGCACTCCTTACACCTCTGGAACAAAATAGCAAATGTTACAATGAAACAGATAAGGAGATAATGCAGGTATCTTATTTTTAAACAGGTTTGAAATAGTCAAACTATTGTAAAGGCTGGTGAGTTGGCAGTCCTAGAAGAGAGGGGGAAACTGAGTGTGCCAAGACTCAAACTGCTCCCTGTATATCACATTTAATGAAGTGATATAAACGTTCCAGTGGCATGTAGGAACCTTTGGCCACCACACCACCCAAGTGTCTTGAACTTTCTAAATATGCTTTGAAGAAGAACCAGAAGGATCATGTGTAGTTCTTCCCTTCCAGCTGTGAGTCTTCCCTGTTGGTGCATATTGACAGGAATGCTGTTCTTTGAGCAGTCAAATAAAAACACGTAAATATGATGCTCCTGCTGTGTTCTTCTCCTAGAGGCTTTCTTTCCTCTTACATTTTATTTCTTAATATGTACAGCTCTGTTGGTCCATTATTCACTGTGTTGTGTGCTGATTATAAGTAGATTACTACTTCTGCAAATCTCAGGATTAAAAACTGTGATGATATTGTAAAATGGAGGACACTGCCCATACAAACAAAAAAAGCTATCATTTCATCTTCATTAAACATTTTAAGGATTGTAGAATTTAAAATGTTATTAAATAACAAAATTAGCAAAACCACAAATTATCCACATCAGTCAGTTCAGGATTAGCATTAATTTAAAGCAGGCTGCTTTGTAACAGTGTTTACATAAAGATAAGCCATACAATTGCAAATACATTTTCATCTTTATTACTGATTTCTACTGAGACTTCATTGAATTCCAGTCAACCTTTCTCATTCTGTTAAATTTGAAGGCCATTATTAGAAACATGACTGTTGTCTTTCCTGTTGTGTAACTGAATGACTTCGTAGATAAAGAAAGAATCCCAAACACAGGCGTTAAAGTCCCTTAACAATGTCACTAGTAAAAGGCTATTTTTTGAGATCTGAGATTATCAGTCAACCTTTCAGTTATAAAATGCAATAAAAACATTAATCTGTCCTGATTTAAGAAAAATTTTAATTATACAAAAGGAAATAATTCCCATAGCTGTACATCAAGCTGAAATAAGGAGTTTTACTTATGTTCCAGAATCCTCCAAAATCCCACTGAATAATGGAAACATTAGGTGCTTGTATTCCTTTGGCCCTTCAGCCTACATGAATACAAATTAAGTTGCAATGAAAAACAAGGAAGAAACCATATCAGACTTAAATGAAATATATTATACACTAATGTGTTTTAGCAGACAGTGAGAAGCACTATCTTCCTTAAGAAGAAATGGAGGACAGCACGCTTGGATTTTAGAAATGTGCCACACATTTTAATGACTGCCTAGAAATGCTTCCCTGTGCTCGTAAAAGTGGTGGGGATGTGTGGATGGCTGGAATGTGGCTGCTGAAGACAGGGCAGAAAACAAAGACTGTATTTTAGAAGCAGCTTTAACTAGGCTTCTTAAATTGTTTAACTAGTCCATTTAAATAATTTAGATCTAAGTAGGTCTAAATTATTTAGACTAATGCAGTGTTTTGAAACATCACACATGGTCAGCCTTAGAAGAAAGAGCACAGCAGCAGCAAGGTGTAAAGATTCCTGAGGCAGGTTTCAATGGCAGATTTTACTGAACTGGTCCAGGCTATTTCTACTCCAGCTCCACAGAAAAATAAGAGCAGTTTAGGTCTGGGTAAATTCACTGTTTTTCCCACATGAACAGATAGTGTAATGCATCCTGAGCATTTCTGAATGTCAGCAGGGCTGGACAGAATTACACATCACAAAGCTTTAAAAGCACACCCTGGATTGATATTTGAGTATTCTTTCAGCAATGTTCAGAAAAAGAGTTGGACCAAAAAAGTTTTCTGAAAGAAGGATAAGAAGGCTCACCAAACCCATAAATACAGCAACACTCCATAAATACACCACACTGTCAAGGTAGACATCTGAGACAATTAATTTAAATAACAAAGCAGCTGTCAGCTGGCAATGAACAGGTCTTCATTTAAATATTGCCCTATTAACTAAATATTATTTAGAAAGTGGTAGATAGCATTAAGGCCTGAAAAGGTAGCAAATGCTCAAGTACTTAATTTGGATTCTTTTTCAAAGATGAGAAAAACAAAGGACTTAGACTTAAATGTGATGTGGTAAATGTGTATTTCAGCAGATTGAGTTTGAGCTCATCTCTGTGTTTTCCCTTAAGTAAAAAGTGAAGAAGATGCAGTGATGGGGAACCACTATAAAGACCTCAACTTGCACCAAACGGAATCCTTTTATCCTTATAAAATTATTTATTGCAGAATGGTACAAAGTTTAATTACTTGTGGGTACTGTACATGGAAATAATACATATACACATGTATAATAATAATATATAAATAATACATGAGCACACTCGTGTTAAGTATTTATATATGTGACATTAGCCCATTGCTTTCCTTATTATCTCAGCAAACAAGTTCATAAACTTGAAATATTCATTTTAGTCCATATTGTTAAGGTAGTAGAAAAATGAAATTACCTATATAGCTTAAAAAGTACATGAAGTTGAAAAGTAAATACATAATTCTGGAGACAGTGACTCCTTAGGGTCAAAGTAAAACTTGCAAAATATAAGGGGTGTATTTATTCCTTAATGAAAAAAAAATATTTTTAGAGGCACAGATTAAGAAGACAGCTAAAAGTTCATTTTTTATACCTGTTGATGAATAAATTTTACAGAATCATGAGATATTTTGAAATGAAGAATTTCAACCCCTAACCGTCCAACTGCATGCACTGTCATCTATTTAATCAAAAGTCCACCTAGACCCCCCCAGAAGCATATGGTCTCTAATTCTAACGTCTGTTTCCCTTTTCTTGAATGTTGGTGAGTTAGTGAGAATCCATGTTGCAGTATTTTGTAAAAGTAAAATGCCCACAATTAATAAACTATTATTTATATGTGGGGGGGCAAAAACCAGTGGCACCTGGGTGCTTAGCCCTTTTGTACTAGAAAAAATGCAAACAAAGAAAGTATAGCTCATCAATGGGCATAAAGTCTGAGTACAAGCAGAACATGTTTGAATGCAGTAACAGAAAGCGGGTGCACAAAGTAGAAGTGAAATTATTGTGAACAGATTAGTTTGCAGCAGTCACAGCATATGAGCTACCTAGCAAGGATTTTTTTATGGCCATCATGGCAAGGATGATCTTTATGAAGTGATACAGGAAGCAGACTGTCCTTGCTTTGAGGATAATTTTAACTCAAGCAGAATAACTCAGCTTCATTTTAACGCAGAGAATTTGGAATATCCAGCTCAGATTTTGTAGAGCATAGGGCTCTGTTACATGGTCGAATTTGAGAAATCCTTCTTTCCTTTTCCATTAGAGTGGAGTTCCTGGCCTGTGAACTCTTGGGGCTGGGAGAATATTTGTGTGAATATCACTGACTGCATATCCAGCTCTTCTCTGGATGGTTGGTGTCATCCACTGCTGGGTCTCTGGTTTTGGAGGCAGCACACTGCCCGGTCAGTGAGCAAAGGGGATAATGACAAGCTTTTAGTCCATCTCCCAGTGTAATGTAATGTCCATTTAAATCAATTTAATAGAAAATCAATTCAAGGTGAAGACCTCAAGCTGAAAACATCTGATAATAAACTGGTAGGGAAGGATACTGCAGTTGGTCACGGCTGGATGTCAGTCTGCAGTCTGTTGGTAGGAGGGTTAACACTATTTTTTGAGGTAAGCAGACAGAAGCTGGAGTTCCGTATGTAACACTTCCTTTTTCAAAAACTGTGAATTCTGCTTCAAGACTGGATCTTAATCTTTAGCCTATATAAGCATATGAAAATCTGTTAAATGCCTAAACAGGTTGTGGAGGTTCTCAAATCTGTCCTAAAATATCTCAAGGTTGCTTTCTTCTTTTATATATGTAGTTTTCTTTCAGAGCTCTGTTTCATAATTATTTTCAGATTATAAAAGCATGAGCTGGAGTTAAAATATGTGGTTATACCACCACTTCCAGGTCAGCACACACAGCTTATGTGCCTCCTTTGTGCTGGTTATAAGTGTTCCTGGTTGTCTGATCTTTATTCCTTGATCTCGCCCACTGTGCCTCAGAGATGCACCAGGGGAGCTCCACAATCGCTTTGTGAGAGAGGACTTCAGGTGTTGGTGTTGAAGAAACACCCGCCAATGCCTGCAGAAGGGCAGTGGGAAATGTAACTCCCCCAGTGAGTCTGTAATACAATTTCTTTTATTTTGGGGAAGGAAATGGAGAAGAAAGTTATTTGGAAGAAATTTCAGTGGGAATGGTGAAGTTGTTTTGATGAACAAAGTAGGGAAAAATCAAATCTATGCTAATGCAGTTGATGCTCAGAAGCTGAGAATGACTGCAAGAAGGGGTGATTGTGTGGTTAAAGCTCCGAGGCCTGACTGAGGAAATCTGAGTTCATTTCCTGGCTTTGCTATCTCGTCAGCTTTAAGCAAGAGATTTAATCTCTCTGCTTGCCTTTTTTTTTTTCCCCTTCCTGTACCACAGGGGAGTCATTATACTTCAGATTGTTCTAAGAATAAATGCATTAATGTGGCCGGTACATTTAAGTTTAAGCAAAAAAACCATATAAAAGGTTCAGTTCTTGTCCCTTCTTTTTTTGAAAAGGCCTTTCTGCTGCCTACGGGGCAAATGTACGGAAGTCTTCACGCCCTGTGTATAGAACGAGGAGGAGGCACTTGCAGTGCCTGGGCTGACATCTGGGCACGCCCAGCTTCTAGTCAAGAGGTGAACAAGGCTTATCAATTACAGGGTGTTGGTTTTATTCCTACACAAACATAGCCTGAGGCGACTGCATGGCTTCCTCCCTCTGGGAGGCCTGGTGAAGCAGGCAGGCAAAAACTTAGAAAAATTGGCCATCGAAACTTCTGAGAGAAAAGAAACGTTGAACACCCGATATTGAAGCACAGCAGTAGAGATGCTGAAATTCTCTGAGAACGCAAACACGAAGGCCCCAAACCACGGGAGATGCGGAAACACAAGCCCTAAGGCAGAGCATTGAGGTGGAAATAGTGACTCAGTGATCCACCTCACTGGCAAGGAACTTCCTGAACTGTCTGTTAGTGCCTTCTAATTCCTAGCACAGGCAGAAAATTTGAGGGAATGAAACTCTCAATTCATTCTGTGAGCACCAGCATGCACCTGGTCGCCTGCAGTTGACTGCAAGAGTCCTTCAGGCTTTTTGTGTAGCTGGGTCACCGGTGAGTGCCCCACACTTTTGTGTAGCTGGGTCACCGGTGAGTGCCCCACACTTTTGTGTAGCTAGGTCACCGGTGAGTGCCCCACACTTTTGTGTAGCTGGGTCACCGGTGAGTGCCCCACACTTTTGTGTAGCTGGGTCACCGGTGAGTGCCCCACACTTTGTGTAGCTTTCCCCTGTGAGTGCTCTGGTGTGGTGTGGGCAGCAGGACCAGGGCAGGGATCATCCCAGTCTCTGTGCTGGGCACTGCTGAGGCCGCACCTCGAGTGCTGCCTTCAGTTCTAGGCCCCTGCTTTACAAAGGACGCTGAGGGGCTGGAGTGTGTCCTGAGAGGGGCAACAAGGCTTGTGAAAGGTTTAGAAAACATGTCCTGTGAGGAACGGCTGAGGGAGCTGGGGTTTCGGGACGGGCCCTCATTGCTCTCTGCAGCTCGCTGAAAGCAGGTTGTACTGAGGTGGGGCTGGTCTCTTCTCCGTGTCTGCAGAGAGAGGACAGGATGAAATGGCCTTAAACGGGGGAGATTCCGATTACACACCAGAAGACAATTTTTTCACTGTTTGGGTGGTTGGGCATTGGAATAGGTTGCCCAGAGAGGTGGTACGACCACTGTCCCTGGAAGTGTTTAAGACTCATCGGGATCTGGGTGATGGCTCAGGGGTTACAGGGGCAGTGCTGGGCGGATGGCGGCCCTGGGTGATCTTAAAGGTCTCTTCCGCCCCTGACGATGATATGATTCTATCCTTCCACGCCGCAAGACCGGGACACCCGCGGGCCCATTCCTGCAGGGCTTTTAACAACTCCCATTAGCCCTTGGTTCTGCCGGCGGGCTCGACGATTGCTGGGGCGGGCTGGCAGAGCCGGCCGCGGGCCCTGCCCGGCCGGCGTGCAGCGTGACACGGCCGAGCTGCGGCGGCCGCGCTGGGCCAGGCG